>JAODAL010009021.1:0-113523 GCA_025379985.1 Phyllomedusa bahiana
CCCCTGAGAGCTAAAATTTTTATTTTCCGTATACAAAAGCTGTATAAGGATTTTTTTTTTTGGGGGATAACGACTTTTTAATTGGTAAAATTTGGCGTTACTAGGATTTTTTGATCGTTTTTTAAATTCCATTTTATGTGCGGGGATGAACAAATCTTAATTCGGGGATTGTTTTTTTTTTTACGGCTTTCACCCGTAGGGGTTAATTAACATGTTTTATAGGGCAGGTTATTTACGCAGGGGCGGCGATCCCAAAAAGGGATTTATTTATTTTTGATCTTTTTTTGGGCGAGGGGCGTTTGAAAAGGGGAAAAGGGGCGGTGTACGTATTTTTATTTTTCGTGTTTGTGTTTTATTGTTTTCACTTTTTTTCTTTTTTTCATTTTTTCACTTTCTTTTTTACATTTCCCCTAGGGGATTTGAATAGAGATCTTTAGATCTTTAATCTCTCTTCAATAGGAATCATAATAGCTTGTTGCTATGACTGGTTCCTATGACAACTGCAGTCCGATGCCGGGACATCCCACAGGGCACGGGGGGCACGTGATGTAAACAACAACCCGGGAAGGCTTTCTGGCCCCCCGTGCTTCGTGGGAAGGCGGGAGCTGCAGGGATCCCCGATCCGGCGCTGCTCTGCCCACAAGACGCAGGAGGGGCATCTCCACCTCCCTCTTAGTTATTGCAAAATTTAAGGGGGGTTTAAAACCCCCCCCCCCCCCCCCCCCTTGGAGCGATCGCGGTGGGGGCCGACGCTCGGGATGCAGCTGTAATATAAGCTGACACCCCGCGCCATCCGGCGAACCTACTTTAGATTCGCGCGATCCTCAGGACGTATCCATACTCCAGGTGCTGAACCCCCAAACGACCGGACGTATGGAACACCCAAGGCGAAAGGGGGTTAAAAAAACACAAGCAAAATAAACTTCATGTAACATTATCAAAACCGTGCGATTTGCCGCAACACCCGGCGGCTGTGGGGGGGGGTCGCGGACGATCCCCCCTTCAAACCCCTTACGGCCCTGGGCGTACTCATACGCCCAAAGGGCGTTTAAAGGGGGTTAAAAAAAACAAAATAACAAAAAAGGACTAAAAGTTAGCTTTTAATTATTTATCACGTATAAAACCCCAAAATATGAGATATAGCTATACAAAATTACATAACATTATCTCTGGGCAGCATCAATAATAGTATAATTAGCAGTCATTCATTAAGACTTATATGACCCAGTAATTAGTCGATATCGGCAAGAATCCTCCTCTTCAAAGATGTAGAGAGTAATATAAAATAAATGAAAAGCTAGAACCTAGATAGCTCCCTGCTGTGTGCCAGCAGGGACTCTGCCCCGAAAAGGGTGACTCCGCCATATGGAGCTTAGCCCTACACGCCACTAAATATTAATAGACAAATATTGTACATACATATCATATTCAATCCAGTATATTCAGTCCAAGCCTGAGGCGTTTCCCCACAACAATGGTATTTACGGGGGAAAACTAAAAGGTACTGAATTTTGTATACTATTCCATATTTTTTGGAGCTTTATACATGATAAATAATTAAAAGTTAAATTTTAATCCTTTTTGTTTTTTTGGGGTATTTTATTAAAGGGGGCAAAATTTTTTCCGACCTGGTATCCTGAACCCCTTTTTAAGCCCGTAATTTACCTCCACCCATCTTCCCATCAACTCTGAGAAGCTTCCCAGTCCACGCCAAATCAAAGTATCCCCACAGCATGATGCTGCCACCACCGTGCTTCATGTTGAGGATGCTGTGTTCAGAGTGATGTGCAGTGTTAGCTTTCCTTCACAGCAGGCGCGGAACTACTGGGGTAGCTGCTGACACATTTGCTCCCCCGGTAGTTCTGCTCCTGCGCCCGCTGGCAGTGAAAATACCAGTTCAATGCTGGCGGGGCGGAGCTGCGGGGCCCGGCGCAAGCTGCCTCTGAACGCTCCGGGCCCACGGTGCTGACATGGGCGACGTGATGACGTCACATCATAGCGCCGCCTGCGGCGAGCACTGAGACTGACCGGGAGCTGAGCTGCGAGGAAGCGAGAGACAGGTGAGTAAGTGATTTCTTTTTTTTTTTTTTACATTTATGAAGTCTGCCCTAAGCCCTGCCTGCCTGTATGGGGCCCCTATAGACCATCCTAAAGCCCTGCCTGACTATATGGGGGCCCCTATAGACCACCTGAAAGCCCTGTCTGACTATAGATGGCCCCTATAGACCACCTGAAAGCCCTGTCTGACTATAGATGGCCCCTATAGACCACCCTAAAGCCCTGCCTGACTATATATGGCCCCTATAGACCACCCTAAAGCCCTGCCTGACTATATATGGCCCCTATAGACCCCCCTATAGTCCTGCCTGACTATATGGGGGACGCTATAGACCACCCTAAAGCCCTGCCTGACTATATATGGCCCCTATAGACCACCCAAAGCCCTTCATGCCCGTATGGCGCCCCTAAAGACCACCCTAAGCCCTGCCAGCCTATATGGGGGCCTCTATAGACCACCCTAAGCCCTGCCTGACTATATGGGGGCCCCTATAGACTACCCTAAGCTCTGCCTGCCTATATGAGGGCCCCTATACACCACCCTAAGCCCTGCTTGCCTAAATGAGGGCCCCTATAGAGTACCCTAAAGCCCTGCCTACCTACCTAGGACCATACTGCCTACCTGAGGCCTATGTACTACCTACCTGAAGCCTACCAACCTACCTACCTAGAGCCTACCAACCTATCTAATGGGGTCTACCGACATGGCAATATGATTCTGAGGGGTGCAGGCCATAGCTGTAACACAATCTCCAGGGGGTGAATTCTGTTTCTCCCCTCTAGGAGACTGGGCCTCCAATCTTTGGCCTATACCCCTCTGCCACCTCCTGGAAGTTTGTACAAAGGTGGGAGCAGGGAGTGAGGTGCTGAAAAAGTGAAGATTCTAAGATATTTGTGTCCATACATGCGGGGACGAGTGGTGGACGGGAGAAATCATCATGGTGGTCTGGACTGAATGCAGAACAAAAGGGAAAGTCAACGACTTGTCAGAGAAACGTCACCTGTGAGTCACAAGATGTAACTGCACTGTAATCACTGATATGTCTGCAGAGTCTGTGTACACTGGTATGTACCACCATATGGGGGTAATATATAGTCTGTGAGCACCTGTGCACACTGATACCTACCACTATATGGTCACTATATGGCGGTACTATTGGTCTCTGTATATTGATCAGTAAAAGTATAGGAGTATGATTCAGTCACTAGGTGGTGGTAATTTGTGGTTGTTTTCTGTTGGTACAATCAGGTCCATATGTAGTAGCATTATTGGTAATGTTGGTCTTGATATAGAGGGATATTTTTGGTAGCAGTGTGATGGTGATATGTATGGTGAGATAATCGCTCCTTGTATTATCTAGTAAATGCATGTCCTGGTAAATGTTTGTGGTCAGGGAGGAGGGCGAGGGGGGGGGGGGGGATAGGGGGCCCCATCCAAAAGTTTTCTATGGGGCCCAGGCTTCTCTAGTTACGCCCCTGCTCCACAGGTAGTGTTTGGTGTTCAATTTTAGTTTCATCTGACCAAAGGACCTTCATCCACAAGCTTGCTGTGTTCTGTAGGACCAATCTACCTACCTGAGGCTTATGTACTACCTACCTACCTGAAGCCTACCAACCTATCTAATGAAGTCTGACTACCTGGCAATATGATTCTGAGGGGTGCAGGCCATAGTTGTAACACAATCTCCAGACTTTTTGTACACTGTAACTGGGACTTCTTATGGCTTGCTTTTAAAAGGGTCCTTCTTCTTCCAACTCTTCCATAAAGGCCAGTTTTGTGGCATACACAACTCATAGCTCTCCTGTGAAAAGACTGAGCTGTGGATCTCTGCAGATCCTCCGCAGTGACCCTGGGCCTCTTGGCTGCTTCTTTGATTAGTGCTCTCCATGTCTGGACTTTCAGTGTAGGTGAATGAACACGTCTTGGTAGGTTAGCAGTTGCGCCATAATTCTATTTATGGATGATGGATTGAACAGTACTCTGTGAGATGTTCAGAGGTTGGGATATTTTTATTAAAACTCGACCCTGAAAAACACATTTGCCACAACTTTACCCCTTACCTATCTGGATTTATTTGGTTTTCATTACTCTGTTTGTTCACTAAATGTTCTCTAACAGATCTGAGGCTTTCACTAAAGAGTTTTAGCTACACTGAGAATAAATGATATACAGATGTACTTGATTTACTAATTATATGAGTTCTAAAGGCAATTGGTCACACTGAATTTTGTTTAGGGCTATCAGAGTACAGGAGGCTGAATATAAATGCAAAGCACACTGTTCAGTTTTGAAGCTTGAAAAAATTTGGAAAAGCATGTATTATTTTCCTTACGCTCACAAATACTTGCTACATTCTGTTGTTTTATCACACAAAATATCAATAAAATACATTTAAGTTTGTGGATGTAATGTTTAAAAATGATGAAATGTTTTAGTGATATGAATACTTTGGCAAACCACCATATAAATAATATGTATATATGCACACACTGCGCAAAAAAATAAAGGAAACACTAAAATACCACATCCTAGGTCTCAATGAATGAAATATTCAATTATCAATTCTTTTCAATTCATAACATAGTGGCATGCATTGAGAACAGTAAAAAATAATTAATATCCCATGGAGGTCTCGATTTGGAATAATACTCAAAATCAAAGTGGAAAACCAAATTTCAGGCTGATCAAACTTCAGTGGAAATGTTGCAAGACAAAGAAATGAGGCTCCGTAGTATGTGTGGCGTCCACATACCTGTATGTCTTTCCTACACGCCTAGGCATGCTCCTGATGATATGGCGGATGTTCTCCTGAGGGATCTGCTCCCACACCTGGATTAAAGCATCAGTCAACTCCTAGACTGTCTGTGCTGCAACGTGGCGTTGGCGGATGGAATGAGACATGATGTCTCAATTGGGTTCAGGTCTGGGGAACTGGCAGGCAAGTCCATAGCAACAATGCGTTCATCATGCAGGAACTGCTGACACACTTCAGCCACATGAGGTCTAAAACGGTTATGCATCAAAAGGAACCCAGGGCCCACTGAACCTGCTTATGGTCTCACAATGGGTCAGAGGATCTCACCATGGTACCTAATGGCAGTCAGGGTACCTCTGGCTAGAACATAGAGGGCTGTGCGCCACTCCAAAGAAATGCCTCCCCACACCATTAATGACCCACTACCAAACCGGTCATGCTGGAGGATGTTGCATGCAGCAGATCATTCTCCAGAGCATCTCCAGACATTGTCACGTCTATCACATGTGCTCAGTGTGAACCTGCTCTCATCCATGAAGAGCACATGGCGCCAATGTTGATTCTGCCAATCTTGGCGATTTTGGCAAATGCCAATCGCCCTGCATGTTGTTGGGCTGTAAACACCACCGATCCGTGGACGTCAGGCCCTCATACCACCTTTATGGATTCTGTTTCTGACAGTTTGAGCAGACACATGGATATTAGAGGACTGAACTTCTGTTCCTCTTTGCACAAAGGAGGAGGTAGCGGTCCTGCTGCTCAGTTGTTTAGATCCAGTGGCGAGAGGAAGCCCTTATGCATATGGGTAGTCATTGTAGTACAAGTACTTCTGCACAAAGTCACAGAGATTATACTGGATTACCCCATAACAATACATACTCTGTATGATGTACATGATATTCTCAGGTGCAACTGCAATATATCTCTATAGCCTGTCAGCTACGCCTGCAGTGTGCATAACTGATGTCCCAAACGTTATATTGACTTGGTGTAGAACCTTGAACCCTGCCACTTTATTACCCTTGAACCTAGACCCAAAGGGGGAAGATGTACATGGTATAGGAGAGCTGAAATATGCTTGTATGGTCCTAATGGCACAAGCAACAACAGGATTTACCCATGTCAAAGTTTTCCCAATCACTAATTCAGACTTTTGAGTTTTTTATTGAAGGATCCAGGTACTGGAAATACGGCACCAGTCTAAGACCGCTATGGCTATGTGATCATTAGTAGTCAAAAATGGGTTGCTCTTGGCTTCAGTACGGCCACAGCCAGATACTATCAAGCCTGTATGACATGGGCAAAACACAGAATAGGTAAAGTAGAAAAGGTCCCCCAGGAACACATGCCTCGACCGCTGTCCCCCATAAGGATGTAGGTACAAACAAAATACCCAAGCATACATTGTATAAAAGGGCAGCAGATAACAAGCCAAGGAAAATGGGACATCTCATTTAGTTTTCATGGGTATAGGCTATAAATTGGAACAGGAAATTTGCAAATCAGGGCAGATTTAAAATAGTTTTTTTTATTGCAGAATTGAGTGATGAATGGTTGAGAAAGCAACAACAAGTGAAGGAGGACTCATGATAGGTTGATATGTTGTCATTTTTAAATCTAACAAATTGGTTCAGAGGCCTATGTGGATGGCTGATAGGGATATTACACATGATTATGCAAGGTGTACTGCTCATAATAATGTGTGTATTAAATGTTCAGTGCTCACCGTAGGTAGATGTTACAGGAAACTAAAAGAAGAAAATAGTTATATCTTGTTATGATTTAGGGGAATATAATATCTTCTCTTCAGGGCATAAGCAGCCTCAATATGTTAGATGAGCTTAATATGTGTAGGCGATCCTTTTCTCTGAGGAACCCAGCATGGGTTAGGTAAAGGAAAACTACATTCACTCCAGCAACTTGTGTAGTTTCTTTGGTTCATTAAAACTTGTAGCTTTATTTGGTACACGTTTAAAAATCCATGTTCGGATAATCAGACATTAACAGCTCAGCAAACGTTCCATCGACGCGTTTCGGGAGGCGTGTCCCTTATTCATGGTGTGATGTCAGTATGACCTGATTTCCTTTTTATAGTATTCAAGGTACATACAATATTACTCATTAAAAATACATATTAACAATAAAAACCTTTTATATCGGTATGATAGTGACATGATTGCTGTTAATAGCTAGAACTTTAACAGTGAAACATGATGTCGTGACGCTTATTTAGTCCTAATGGAACTCTAGTATTTAGGCGCAAAATCCCCATGCTTCACGAGATAAGAGTTTTTTTCGTAGATTGCCTCCTCTCTCTGGTCTATGTACAACCTCGATTATGTTACAAGTAAATGTGCTAGTATCTCCTGCATGGCATTCATAAAAATGGCGTGAAGCCATGAAAACATTAGTTGTAGGGGTTCTTTTTATGTCCGAGAGATGTCTACATACACGGGTTTTTAAATTTTTACTGCTACAGCCCACATACTGTAGTTTACAGAGGGAACATGTAATTAAATAAACTACGTTTTTCGTGTTGCAGTTAGCACATGTCAAAATTTTGAATTTTTCCCCTGTAACCATAGAAGAAAACTCCTTTGTGCATATTTGCATGTTATACATCTTTGTCGCCCGCAACGGAAAAAACCCTTAATGGTTAACCAATTTTGATGTGGCCTTTCATCTGTTCTAAAAAGACTTGGTGATAACAGATTCCCTAATGTGGGAGCCCTTCTGGAAATGAATCTGATATTTTTGACAGTTTCTCGCATATTGTCTTGTCGATGCAGGAGTGGAAATTTATTTTTGATAATTCTAACGATTTTATTATATTGTGCACTGTAAGTTGTGCTGAAAACTAAATTTTTCTTTTTGTTCTTGGTGTCTATTGTTCTTTTTGTTTTAATAAATCTTCCCTTGTGATTTTAGCCACTTTTTTATAGCCTGATTTAAGGATCTCTTGGTATATCCTCTCTGTCTTAGCCTTTCTATCACTTTTTCCTGTTGTTCCTCAAATATTTCATTGGTAGAAGAATTGCGTTTTAAGTGGATTAATTCGCCATACGGGATGTTGTTAATTATGTGTTTTGGATGCAATGAATCTGCTTTTAAGATTGAATTTTTTGCTGTAGTTTTCCTGTACGGAGTCACCAATATTTGGTTGTTCTCTGTACCTATGAGTATCACATCCAAAAAAGCCATAGTATCTCCATGCCATTGTGATGTAAATTTTAGGTTATAATCATTGACATTTATGTATTCCAAAAAAGCATTCACCGATGGTAGTCCGTCCCCCTCCCACACCAGGAGAAGGTCGTCAATGTACCTCCCATACCACCTGATGTGGGAGGAGAAGGGGCAACCACTGGAGAACAAAAATTCCTCCTCCCATGCACTCATATATATATTTGCGAGTGCTGGGTAGCATTTGGCCCCCATTGACGCACCTCTCTTTTGGAGGTAAAATTTCCCATCAAACGAAAAATAGTTGTTTTTTAATAAGAATTCTACACTCATTACTATGAACTCGTTGATGACATCCGCATAGCGGCTGTGATTCCTCAAAAATTTCTTTAATGTCGAAACTGCCCTATCGTGTGGAATGGAGGGATAGAGTCCCACCACATCACACGATAGCCATGAGAAGCCTATTTTCCATTCGAACTTGGACATGGCTGACACTAAGCTTTTCGTGTCACGAATATAGCCAGGTGTCATGATCACAAGGGGCTGTAGCAGAGTATCTATCCAGTTACCCGGTGTTTCAGTAACCGATCCAATGCCACTTACAATGACTCTCAGTGGTGGTAGAAATGTCTCCTTATGTATTTTAGGGAGGGAATGCAAAATCGGGGTGATCGGTGAGTGTACATACAATTTATCTGCTAACTCTTGGGTGATAGCTCCCATACATATACCCTCCTCTAGTAATCGTTTTAATTTTAGGGTAAAAGCTTTCATTTTTTTTTGGAAGACTGGGCATGGTTCTGTATCTTGTATGGCAGTCTCATTTTCCAATGTACGCAAAAGTACGAGGTTACAGGTTTCCTCATAACTGTAAAGAGTGTCAAATTGTGGATTTGTGGCTATCGATGTTTGAGAGAATTCTTCTATATTAGAAACCATGTCGTTGGACTGCAGATCTTCCTGACAAAAGTGATTTTTGATGGTTAGAAGTCTGGCGAACTTGTTGACATCCAGTAACGTTTTGAACAAGTCGAAATTAATAGTCGGTACATAACCTAAACCTCTTGATAATAATGAGATTTGAGTTTTAGTAAGAATGTAACTTGATAGGTTAATAACTGGTGTTTCAGTTACCTGCGTCTCCGGGTGGTTCTGGAGTTGTTTCCTGTGTTTTCTCCCACCTCTCCGGCCCCGTTTTTTGACCCTTTGTTGTTTCTTTTTCTCTGATATTGTTTCTTTTTAACATTTAGGTCTTCTAGATGGCTTTCAGATATATCTGAAGTATCTTCCGATGTTGACGGGTTGGTAGTTTCACCAGATAAATTCAGATCTGCAAATGATACTTTGTTTTTTCTCAAAGAATTTCTCTCATGGTTGTGAATTCTTTGGCTTTTTAAAATAGATTGAGGTTTCCTTTCCAAGAACCATGTATATACTGTATTTCTCTCGTAATCCTGCATATCATGGATAAATTTCTTGTTTTTATATTGCATAATTATGTTTTCCAGTTTTTCCAAATTATTATTCAACTTTTCTTCTAAGCCGTTGTATGTAGATAGTGACTTATAGGGTTCAAGTAGGGTTTTTATTGATGCGATTTCCTCATTTGTATGCTGTAGCATATTTTCTTGTGATTGTATCAATAGCGACATTAACTTTAAAGAACAGTCACTCAATATGTTTTGCCATTCTTTTTCAAAGTTTTCACCGCATTGTGTGGTGTAATGCTTTTTTAACCGGAGACCTCTTGGAATCATACTTTTTTCGATGTAGGTTTGTAAGGTGGTTTGCTACCACCACAGTTTTAACTCTTTGGTGGCTAATTTCTCCCACCTGTGCAGGAGTTCCTTGAGCTCACTTTCTTCAGAATTAGGGCTGTGCACATTTGCCATGGAGAAGATTTGAGCGGCTTTCTGCTGTCTAGCATTAACTGCTGAAGTGTCTGATTGAATAAACATAATTACTGATTAGTGCTACAAGTGTATCTTTCACATAAAGTCAATTATTAATCTACTTGGTAATGTAGGGAGCACGAAAACCAAACCAACTCCAGTATCACAATCAAGCAGAAGATGTGAAGGAAATGTTCAGCTCACCTACTTGGTTGCACGAAGAAGTGGGAGATCCGGAGCCAGTCTCCTGCTGCATACAGGTAAAGGAAAACTACATTCACTCCACCAACTTGTGTAGTTTCTTGGGTTCATTAAAACTTGTAGCTTAATTTGGTACACGTTTAAAAATCCATCTTCGGATAATCAGACATTAACAGCTCAGCAAACGTTCCACCGACGCGTTTCGGGAGGCGTCCCCCTTATTCATGGTTCAATGTATACACCAGCTTACCAGACCAGAAGACGCCCGGACCTTTTGAGGCAAGCAATTGAAGATAAGAAGAATGATTGATGTCCAGCGTTCTTCAGATAGCACTCAATTGTTTATTTACGTAGGAGATAAAACATCAGAGACCCACAGCAAAAGACTAACGCGTTTCAGGTCACGTGGACCCTTAATCATAGCATACATTGAATACACAGGTGTTCTTTTTAAAAGAAAAACAAACCAATGAATAACAAAGATAAAATCACGTGGTACAAAAAGACACATATTCAAACAACATCAATGGACTTGCAGGAAGAAGAGAACAGATCAATATAAACATATATCAATAATACAGAACTAAATATGTTCTTTTATTTAAGCCATATGGTTGATAAGTTTTTAACAAAAACATCCAGAAAGCCTCACGAGACTGCAGCTTCTGGATGTGATCTCCTCCCCTCTCAGGCATAATAACCCTTTCCAGACCAACAGCAGATAGAGAATCTGTGCTGCAGTTGTGAAAAGTGATACAATGTGCTGACACTGCTGAAATACGATGAAAATCCATTGATTTGACATCAGAAAGATGTCTGTGAATCCTTACTTTTAGTGCACATGAGGTGCTGCCCACATACTGTTTCCTGCATTCGTTACATGATATTAAATATACAACAAAAGTTGTATTACAGTTTATATAAGTTTTGATGTTATAACTGTTATTTGTAACAAAATATATATACTGGGTAGACACTCTCAAAATTGAACAACAGGTACAGCATCGGTGTCAACACCTATAGCAACCTGGATACATTAACCAGGTGGATCTAGATTTCTTTTTGGGGAGAAGAGAAGGGGAAAGAATGTTTCCCAGAGTCAAATTTCTTTGTGAAACACATTTTAAACCATTTTTAAGGACCTCATAATAACCCTGATCGTTATAGAGTACAGGTAGATGTTTATTGATTATATGGGATATCTGTTTATATTCTTTTGAAAAAATGGTAGAGAAAACAATAGGTGAATTGCTAGTCATTCTGTCAGGTTTATTGTTGTTCAGACGTAGGAGACTGTCATGAGTTTTCTGTGCGGCTTTTTCCTCTGCTGCCTTCAGCATCCACTGTGGATAATCTCGTTGTTTCAATCTATCATTTAGAGCTACTGCAGAAATTTTATACATAGCTTGCTCAGAATTATTTCTTTTCAATCTTATATGTTCCCCCACCGGGACAGCTTTAATGGTATGTATAGGGTGACAGGATTTAGCATGCAGGATAGAGTTACCTGCTGTGTCCTTGCGAAACGACTCACTCCGGACAATCCCAGACGCAGCGTCACCGATTAAAAATACATCCAGAAAAGCAATTCTGGACACATGATAAGAAAAAGTAAATGTTAGTGACAAAAAATTAGAATTGAGATAGGAAATAAAGAGTGGTATGGTCGCCTCACTACCCTTCCAGATGATAACCAGGTCATCTATGAAGCGACCATACCACTCCAACTGCGAAAAAAATGGGTTATTTTCATGAAAAATATACATGCTTTCCCACCAAGCCATATATATTATAGCGAAAGACGGTGAAAATTTCGCTCCCATGGCCGCTCCTGTAGTTTGTAAAAAAAAACCTTGATTCAAACATAAAAAAATTATGTTTTAGTAAATAGAAAATAGATTGAATCAAAAATTGTTTTAATGGGTCTGCATAATTACTATACAGGTCCAAAAACCAAATCAGGGCGACCATGGCTAGGTCATGGGGGATGCAAGTATACAGTGACGCTACGTCTGCTGATATCCAGAGGAAGCCAACCTGCCAGGATATCTCTTTTAATGTAGTAAGGACATGTTTCGTGTCTCTAACAAAGCCGGGTATATTCTTAAGTAGTGGTTGAAGGAGACTGTCAACCCAAGCCCCTAGGTTTTCATTCAATGAGGAAATACCAGATACTATCGGTCGTAGTGGGGGCGGAAACGTTTTTTTATGGATTTTAGGGACTGAGTGGAAAATTTGAATCACTGGATGGTCTATGATGATAAATTGGGCTTGTTTTTCAGTCAAAACACCTGATGTTACACCACAATTAATAAGTTGTTGTAATTCCTTTTTATATTTGAAAGTTGGATCATGAGGCAGGGGAGTACATGTAGTGGTGTCATCGAGCATACAAAGATTCTGCCGTACATACAATCCTCTGTCCATGACCACAACTGAACCCCCCTTTATCCGCCTGCCGTATTACAATATCCTCCATTTTGGACAAAGATTTTAGAGCATACTGTTGTGATCTGGTTAAATTATTTATCTTTTTATTATTAGTTTTATTATATAAATCACAAAGCTCAATTTCCACCAATTCTTGAAACCGAATTGAACAACATCTGAACAACAATAAACCTGACAGAATGACTAGCAATTCACCTATTGTTTTCTCTACCATTTTTTCAAAAGAATATAAACAGATATCCCATATAATCAATAAACATCTACCTGTACTCTATAACGATCAGGGTTATTATGAGGTCCTAACAAAAGGTTTAAAATGTGTTTCACGAAGAAATTTGACTCTGGGAAACATTCTTTCCCCTTCTCTTCTCCCTAAAAAGAAACCTAGACCCACCTGGTAATGTATCCAGGTTGTTACAAGTGTTCACATCGACGCTGTATCTGTTGTTCAATTCTGAAAGTGTCTACTCAATTTATATCTTTTGTTACAAATAACAGTTATAATATTAAAACTTATATAAACTGTAATACAACGTTTGTTGTATATTTAATATCATGTAACGAATGCAGGAAACAGTATGTGGGCAGCACCTCATGTGCACTAAAAGTAAGGATTCGCAGACATCTTTCTGATGTCAAATCAATGGATTTTCATCGTATTTCAGCAGTGTCAGCACATTGTATCACTTTTCACAACTGCAGCACAGATTCTCTATCTGCTGTTGGTCTGGAAAGGGTTATTATGCCTGAGAGGGGAGGAGATCACATCCAGAAGCTGCGGTCTCGTGAGGCTTTCTGGATGTTTTTGTTAAAAACTTATCAACCATATGGCTTAAATAAAAGAACAGATTTAGTTCTGTATTATTGATATATGTTTATATTGATCTGTTTTCTTCTTCCTGCAAGTCCATTGATGTTGTTTGAATATGTGTGTCTTTTTTGTACCACGTGATTTTATCTTTGTTATTCATTGGTTTGTCTCTCTTTTAAAAAGAACACCTGTGTATTCAATGTATGCTATGATTAAGGGTCCACGTGACCTGAAACGCATTAGTCTTTTGCTGTGGGTCTCTGATGTTTTATCTCCTACGTAAATAAACAATTGAGTGCTATCTGAAGAACGCTGGACATCAATCATTCTTCTTGTCCCTTATTCATGGTGTGACGTCAGTATGACCTGGTTTCCTTATATAGTATTCAAGGTACATAGAATATTACTCATTAAAAATACTTATTGACAATAAAAACCTTTTGTATCGGTATGATAGTGACATGATTGCTGATGTTAATAGCTAGAACTTTAATAGTGAAACATGATGTCATGACACTTATTTAGTCCTAATGGAACTCTAGTATTTAGGCGCAATATCCACCATGCTTCACGAGATAAGAGTTTTTTTCGTAGATTGCCTCCTCTCTCTGGTCTATGTACAACCTCTATTACGTTACAAGTAAAAGTGCTAGTATCTCCCGCATGGCATTCATAAAAATGGCTGTAGCAGTAAAAATTTAAAAACCCGTATATGTAGACATCTCTCAGACATAAAAAGAACCCCTACAACTAATGTTTCCATGGCTTCACGCCATTTTTATGAATGCCATGCGGGAGACACTAGTACATTTACTTGTAACGTAATCGAGGTTGTACATAGACCAGAGAGAGGAGGCAATTTACAAAAAAAAACTCATCTCGTGAAGCATGGTGGATATTCCGCCTAAATATTAGAGTTCCATTAGGACTAAATAAGCGTCACGACATCATGTTTCACTATTAAAGTTCTAGCTATTAACAACAGCAATCATGTCACTATCATACCGATACAAAAGGTTTTTATTGTCAATAAGTATTTTTAATGAGTAATATTCTATGTACCTTGAATACTATATAAAGGAAACCAGGTCATACTGACGTCACACCATGAATAAGGGACACGCCTTCCGAAACGCGTCGGTGGAACGTTTGTGGAGCTGTTAATATCTGATTATCCGAACATGGATTTTTAAATGTGTACCAAATAAAGCTACAAGTTTTAATGAACCAAAGAAACTACACAAGTTGCTGGAGTGAAAGTAGTTTTCTTTTACCTGTATGCAGCAGGAGACTGGCTCCGGATCTCCCACTTCTCCGTGCAACCAAGTAGGTGAGCTGAATATTTCCTTCACATCTTTTGCTTGATTGTGATACTGGAGTTGGTTTGGTTTTCGTGCTCCCTACATTACCAAGTAGATTAATAATTGACATTATTGTGAAAGATACACTTGTAGCACTAATCAGTAATTATGTCTATTCAATCAGACACTTCAGCAGTTAATGCTAGACGGCAGAAAGCCGCTCAAATCTTCTCCATGGCAAATGTGCACAGCCCTAATTCTGAAGAAAGTGAGCTCAAGGAACTCATGCACAGGTGGGAGAAATTAGCCACCAAAGAGTTAAAACTGTGGTGGGAGCAAACCACCTTACAAACCTACATCGAAAAAAGTATGATTCCAAGAGGTCTCAGTTTAAAAAAGGATTGCACCACACAATATGGTGAACATTTTGAAAAAGAATGGCAAAACATATTGAGTGACTGTTCTTTAAAGTTAATGTCGCTATTGATACAATCACAAGAAAATATGCTACAGCATACAAATGAGGAACTCGCATCAATAAAAACCCTACTTGAACCCTATAAGTCACTATCTACATACAACGGCTTAGAAGAAAAGTTGAATAATAATTTGGAAAAACTGGAAAACATAATTATGCAATATAAAAACAAGAAATGTATCCATGATATGCAGGATTACGAGAGAAATACAGTATATACATGGTTCTTGGAAAGGAAACCCCAATCTATTTTAAAAAGCCAAGGAACTCAAAAACTATGAGAGAAAGTCTTTGAGAAAAAACAAAGTATCATTTGCAGATCTGAATTTATCTGGTGAAACTACCAACCCGTCAACATCGGAAGATACTTCAGATATATCTGAAAGCCATCTAGAAGACCTAAATGTTAAAAAGAAACAATATCAGAGAAAAAGAAACAACAAAGCGTCAAAAAACGGGGCCCGGAGAGGTGGGGGGAAAACACAGGAAAAAACTCCAAAAACCACCGGAGACACAGGTAATGAAACCACCAATTATTAACCTATCAAGTTAATTCTTATTTAAAACCCTCAAATCTATTATTATCAAGAGGTTTAGGTTTGTACTGATATTAATTTTGACTTGTTCAAAACTTTACTTGATGTCAACAAGTTCGCCAGACTTCTAACTATCAAAAATCACTTTTGTCGGGAAAATTGCAGTCCAACGACATGGTTTCTAATATAAAAGAATTTCTCTCAAACATCGATATCCACAAATCCACAATTTGACACTCTTTACAGTTATGAGGAGACTGTAAACCTCGTACTTTTGCTTTACATTGGAAAATGAGGGGAACGTGGTTTGGCTTTGCCGGGAGAGCAGCAGCACGGAGTAAGGAGCTCCGCTGGGACCACTGGACTTTTGACCCACCACAAGGCACTATGACCCCCAAAAAAGGCCAAGAAGCCCCCCAAAGGCTGCAGGAACCCGCCCGGCGTCGGATGCCCGCATTTCAAATTATTTTGCTCCGCTGGCGGGCTTGCAATCCGCAAGCGATTTCTGCCCTCATCCCCGGAGCGGGTGCCATTTTGCCGGCGCACACGTGCAGCGCTGGACTTACCCGCGGCTTCTCTGAAGAGGAGCAGCAGGCGCCGAGACCAGCGGGTGGAGCCGAGAGACATGGCGCGACCGAGGCGGCAGGAGGACTGTCGGCTGTGCTGCGGAGCTGGAGAGTGCGGGACCGCAGCGGCTCGGAGGACGAGGCACGCGAGATGTGCTCGCTGAGAGTCGGCCCGGAGTTCCGGTGAGCGCAGGAGGAGCCCGGAGCTACCACTCAGAGTCAGGAGGGGCCGCGTCCTCACGGCGAATGATGGCCACACCGGCGGCAGGAGGGGGTAAGGAGCAACAGGGAGCCGACTATGATTGTGGGGAGCAGGCCCAGACAGAAGGGGCAGAAGAGTGGGCTCAGCTGGACAGGGGGAAGGAGGCTCATCACAAAGCGCCATATTCCTCCCCCAGAGCGGGACTGCATCCCCGCGCCGCCCAGGATGAAAAGGGCGCCTAGTATATCCGCCCCTGAGGCAGCCATGTCGGGGCATTCAATAAGCGATGGGGGATCCCCCTTAACTACTACAGGCCCAGTGTCAAAGTTGTCTCCTGCTGCAGAAGGCCGCTCCTGCTTACAGAGGATGGCCATTGCTGGGGACTAACACCTCCTCCCCCTGTGGAGGATGGGGCATGTGGCTCTCTCATGCTGCTGGTGCCCCAGGGGAATGGGTGCTGCTGCATTTTTCTAGTGCCACGGATCAAGCATGCGGGTTCTGCAGGGACACCCGGAGCTGCAGGCACTATTAACGCTCATACCAACTAAAGCAGACCTGGTCGCGCTGTCACAGGATCTCAGGAGCGCCTGGCAGCATGACCTGCATGTTGACAGGAGGACTTTTCAGCTATAAAAAATAGGGTGCAGAGTTGGAGACATTTAAGCACAGTCCAGGCCACAGTGGCGGAGCTGCAGACCTCTGTTAAAAATCAACAATGCGAGCATCTGTTCTGATAGAGCACCTGATGACTTGGAGAACAGGAATAGAAGGAACAATGTTAGGGTGCGAGGCCTGCCAGAATCTGTCACAACACAGGGCCCTGGCTCAGCCCCTTTACTAAGATCTTCATTCTTTTCTTGGGCAGAGGGGGGAAAACGAGCACATTGAGTTGGATCGTGCCACAGAGCGTTGCGTCCACCGAGCCAGGATGATACTAGCCTAGGGACGTAATATGCAGAATACACTTTTACCCATAAAGGAAGAGCTAATGAGAAAAGCACAAAATGCACCGAAATCATGTTTGAGGGCCCCAAAAACTTGCTCCCCTTCCCGGATCTTTCCCGCCCATTTGCGTCTTCGGGCTGCAACTAGGCCTTGCTAGCGGCCCTGCGGAGAGACAGATACCCTACGCTGGGGTTACCCTTTTTCTTTACAGGTGAGAAAGGAGAAGGACTGTCATCTTCCGCTCGCGGGGATCTGCCAAGCTTCCCCATGGCACTGAAATTGCCACCAGTGTCTCTTCCTGATTGGGACATGCTAGCCTCCGTGACCTCGAGTAGCCAGTTGGGCATTGGCCCAAGTAGAGGGAGGCCCCCTGGGTCTTTGAAATCAACCAGGAGCTTCCGCCCTCAAAAGAATCAAAAGATAGTGTCGGGGGGTGGAAAGGTTGGACTCCGTCGTTAAAAGGCGACTGGCTCTATGCTACACATGATTCTCCGCTGGTGAAGTATATGCCTAGAAATGTGGGACTGTTTTTTCTTTTCTTTTTTTTCCCTATCCTGCTTAAGTATTTTGCTTGCTATTCCATCAGGTTCTTATATGATGCGAGTTTCTGTCCTTATTAGGGGGCTCATGTTTTGCTAGATGCTCGCTAGGGTTCTCTTATTGAACGTATGTCAAAACTATGGGGTTTGTGATCTATAATGTGCCTCTTTAGATGTAATAACGGTTTTTAGTTGCGCATGGCTCGGGTTCAGTAATTGGTTCGTGCCATATAGTTTATAACCTTAAGTCCGGGAACTGGTCCTGACGCTGTCTCTGTGCCTATGCCGCAAGGCCATTTCAGAAACCTTCCTAGTTGTGCTAGGTGGTTCTGATCTACCCCAATAGGTGGAGACAGTGAGGACCATGTGCCCGCTTAATGCAGCAACGGGTGCTGCGATTTCTAGATTGCTTTGCCTACCTATAGTTCCAGAGATGGGTGGGTTTTTGTTGTATTTTGTTAAGATATGGTGTTGTTTGAGCGTTGATGGCATACTCGGACTCGCCCTGATGTGGGGCCCTTCCTCTGTCCCCGGGAGACAAAGTGACTGTAGGCCCACACAATGGTGACGATTACAATATTCTCCCTTAATGTTAAGGGGTTCAATATCCCGGAAAAGCGATCCCAGGTTCTCTACTCTATGCACAGGCAAAAAACGCAGGTCCTCTGCCTGCAGGAGACGCATATTCTGGCGGGGCATTTTAGACTCTTTTAGGAACAAATATTACCGTTTATGGTGCCACAGCAGCAACTCCTTTTAAAAAGGGACTAAGGGGGAGTGGGCAGTGTTCGTTCATAAAAATTTACCGGTCAGGATCATAGACGTGAAGAGGGATGGGGAGGCACGCTATATTTTTGTTAAGTGTGAAATTGGGGGCTTAATATACACCATTGCTAATATATATGCCCCGAATAGCGGCCAGCTATCTTTCTTCACCTCTACCCTTGATGAGCTAACGGGGTTTGCCCAGGGCAGGATAATTCTCTGCGGAGATTTTAATTTAACACTGCAGCCAGAAGTCGATTCTTCGCCCGGGCATCTTTATCTCCTTCAATAAACTAAACAAATACGTTAGACTCCTGCATCAACTACAATTTATGTGACGTATGGAGGCTCTTGAACCCCCAAAGTAAAGGATTACTCATTCTACTCCCCACCCACATAAGAGCTATTCCCACCCTGGGCTATATTTTTTTTACAACATGCCTTTTGCCCCAGGCTGAGGGAGCTAGCATTGGTAAATACTGCTCTCGGACCACCCCCCGTACATTTTTGAGTCGTCTCTGCCGAACCAGCCTCATTTTAACGTTTTTGTGGAGCTCAATGAATCGCTTCTAAATGATTCGGTCTGTGCTGCAGATCTTTCTCAAAAAATTAAAAACTTTGTCAAGGATCATAAATGACCCAACCCTAGTCCAGTACAAGTGGGAGTCACTAAGTGGTAGCACGTGGGACTCTTATTAAACACGGCGCCAGAAATTAAGAGGGAAGCGGCGGCGAAGTTGCGACCTTTTAACTAAGCTTGCCACTTTGGAGAGCGCGCACAAATCTCTTTGGGTGAGACTGACCTTCGTGACCTGTTGCAAGTCAGGCATGAAATTCCGGCTGCTCCTTGGTAAAAAATCGGTAGGTACAAACAAATTTGTGCGGCTCATATTATATGTGGAGCAATAAGCCCAAATAGGATGTTGCGAGGGCTCTTAGGGACAGGAGGGCAGCTTTATATATCCCCTCTATTAAGGATGGCAGAGGGGCCATTACGCACCTAACCCCAATATTCTGAGCTGTTTTCCGGAGCTTTTTATAGTAAAACTGTATAACATCCCGCGGCAGAGGGGGGACCCATCAGCGTTGAGGAAGTTTGTGGAAAAGTTTGCTCCCAGGAGTGTTCCGCGTGATAGACTCCAAGAGTTGGAATCTCCATTCTCGGAGGCGGAGCTGCATCAGGCGATTGCCAGCCTGCAATGGGGAAAAGCCCCGGCCCTTAGGGTTTATGGCTAAGTTTTTTAAAATGTTTAAGACTGATTATCGGAGCCATTGCTGGCCTCTTTTAACTTGGTCTCACAGGAACAACCCTTTCCTCGGCT
Source organism: Phyllomedusa bahiana (assembly GCA_025379985.1). NCBI lineage: Eukaryota > Metazoa > Chordata > Amphibia > Anura > Hylidae > Phyllomedusa > Phyllomedusa bahiana. The sequence continues at coordinate 20,010 of JAODAL010009021.1, forward strand.
TCTTACAGGCGGTAAAACACGGTGATCCCCAAACCAGATAAAGACCCCTTTATTGGGGCTCAAGTTATAGGCCATCTCCTTGCTCAACACGGACCCCGAAATATATGCAAAACTCCTGGCGATTAGGCTCTTGAGGGTTCTGCCCGATACCATTCACTTGGATCAGGTGGGCTTCGTCCCACCAGGGAAGCTAGGGATAATACCCTAAAAAAATTTTTCTATTATTCATTATGCCCGGCAGAGAAACGTCCCTCTGATGCTTTTATCATTGGACACTGGGAAAAAGGGGTTCAACAGGGTGGGGCTGGGGCTTTCTGGGGGTCTGCGCTGTCGGGCGCCGGAGTAGGCCCCCTGATGAGACAGAAAATATTTGCTCTTTATGATGCCCCGTCGGCCCCAAATTAGGGTAAATGGTTCGCTGTCTGAGCCCTAAAAATCCGAAATGGTACCAGACAGGGTGTCCCTTTCCCCCTCCTCTATGTTATAGCTGGAGTATCTATGCAGGCGATCAGGGCATCGGAGGACATTGAGGAAACGCCATCAACGGATCGCAGTACAAGTGTGGGCATTTGCCGATGACTTACTTTTGTATATCACTCGCCCCACTATTGTCTCTCCCTGCCCCTGATGCGGTTTAAAAGAAAGTTCGGGAATTAGCACTTTAAGGTGAACTACTCGAAGAGTAGAGCCTTGAATGTCTGCATGGATGCCCAACCGTCAGGCAGCTGGAATTAAATTTCCCTTTACGTGGGCTAAAGAAACGTTTGTTTACCTCGGGTCAGGATCCCCCCCAAAGCAATAAAATATTTGAAATTAAACATTTCCATGTGCTTCAGACGTTGAAAGGAGATTCTCTCTAAATGGGGAGGTAAAGATTTCTCATGGATAGGGGGAATTAATATCGTTAAAAATGAATATTTTGCCCGATTACTTTACTTATTTCAAACTATCCCAATTCCCACTCCCGAACTCCTTTTTTTCCCAGACTTTAATAAAAGTATTTAAAAAATTGTGTGGGCCAATAAAAACCCCTTGGATTGCGAGGGGAAATCCTAGCTAGGGCAAAGGAGAGAGGCGGTTTGGCACTACAGGATCTCAAACTGTACTATGTAGCCGTGGCTGCTGCTAGGATATTAGATGGATTCCACCACACGAGAACTAAGAGCTGGGTACGGATGGAGGAGATGTGTAGTGTACCCCTATCTTCGGTCCCCTGGTTGGACACTTCTAGATTAAAATGTGCGGTTTCCCAGTGCCCTGGTGTCGCAAATCACTTCCATTTTAATAGGTTGATGAGCCGGCAGTATCATCTTTTTAAACCAACGGACCTCTCACCCCCCTAAAGGGGAACGCCTCCCTAAATATTAACATCCCCTTTTTTGCTGTATCGCGATGTTCAGGGGAAAGCCTTGGCAACCCTTCAGAGATTATACTGCTCCTCCTCCTTTAAACAGTATGAAGACTATGTTATATTGCAGAAAGGTCACCCAATGTCTGGCTTCAGTACATGCAGCTTAGGCATTTTTTTTATGTTAATAAAAAGAAGCTAGACCTAGTTAGGCCACTGATCAGATTTGAGACTCTCTGTGTGCAGCAACACCCCCCTAGTCATTTGATATCAGCAATATACAGGTTGTGCTGGAGGACGTGTCTGCGATACCACCGAATTACCAAGCCCGCTGGGAGAGGGAGTTGGGTGACACCCACAATGCAGGTGACTGGACCAAAGCCTGCGTCTTAGCGCATAGCATCTGTCTCCTGCAGAATTCAGGAACTCAACTAAGGTTCTGTCAAAGTGGTACAGGGTGCCCACGTTCCTGCACTCTATCTATCCCAGGTCCCGTCTGCTTGCTGGAGATGTGGACTAGCACCAGGTTTCAATGTCCCACATCTGGTGGGCATGCACAGAGATTCGTACCTTTTGGGCCAAGGTTGTGGACTTAATTGAATTATCACAGGCATCAGATTGCAAAATGATCCCCCGGTTCTTCTCTCTTTATCCTTCCTATACCTATGGCCCTTCTCAGGGGAAGTCTGATAGTCTTCCTACTGGTAGCTGCGAAAAGCCATCATCCCGAGGAAATGGAGGTCTACACAACCCCCCACCCTGTGGAGTGGTTTAAAAGAGATCTTCTGTATTCAGAGCATGGAGGAGATCCGAGCAGGTCAGATGCAGTCTTTGGACAAATATCAGGAGACATGGAGAGGGTGGATGCTGTTTACTGCCACGCCGGAGTACCGGACGTTTGGCTGAGATGTACGTGCGACTAACTGAAGCAAAGTCTCCGGGTACGGTAGCGATGGGGGGGGGGGGTCTGACTGGATAGAGTCTGAGGAGTCAGGAGGGTGTTTTTGTTTTCTAATGCCATTGGTTTCTTGGATTGAATGTTCTTTCTTTAAGTATATTTACGATTATCTATTTGAAGCAAAATATTCCTTATCACTTCAACAAAAGTACCAATGTAGAGTAATAGACGCTAATGTATTGCTTGGGGGATTTTGGCAACTCTTACTGTATAGGTACCTCAAACTAGCCTTATTGTGATGCCCTATCTCCTGCCTACCTACCTCTCCCTCTTGGTCCCCCCTCCCCCGCTTTTTTTTTTTGCTTGTTTTTTTTTGTGTTGTTTTGTCCCCTTGGGTTTTTGTTGTCACCTTCCTATCCCTCTCCATACCCGTCCTTCTTCCCCCATGGCTAGTGTACCTATACGAAATATACTCTACAGAATCATGATGTGTACCATTTAGAGTACTTCTTTGAAAGTTAAAATGTCATGTAACTAAGTATGCTTCTGTAAAATTGCTTTGTGATTTGTATCTTGCTTGTCAATAAAGCTACGTTGAAAAAGGGAAAATGAGACTGCCATACAAGATACAGAACCATGCCCAGTCTTCCAAAAGAAATGAAAGCTTTTACCCTTTACAATCTAGACCCCCTGGACTGGATGAATTCCAAGAAAATGTCGAGAAAGACCTAAGGGAACTTTATATGGACATAAATGACAAATTGAAACAACATAATTATAATTTCTCCAATATTAATAAGAAAGAACAAAAAGCATTAAAACAACTTCAAAATAATATAGATCTACTTGTAAGACCAGTAGACAAGGGAGGAGGGCTAGTAGTGATTAATGCAGGCTTATATAAAAAACTAAATGAAGCATTACTGTCTGACTCTACAACTTACCTCCCGTTAACAAGTGATCCAGGGAGAGAAATCCAACAAAAATTAAAATGATTACTAGACGAGGGTATACATATGGGAGCTATCACCCAAGAGTTAGCAGATAAATTGTATGTACACTCACCGATCCCCCCACGATTTTGCATTCCCTCCCTAAAATACATAAGGAGATGTTTCCACCACCACTGAGAGTCATTGTAAGTGGCATTGAATCGGTTACTGAAACACCGGGTAACTGGATAGATACTCTGCTACAGCCCCTTGTGATCATGACACCTGGCTATATTCGTGACACGAAAAGCTTAGTGTCAGTCATGTCCAAGTTCGAACGGAAAATAGGCTTCTCATGGCTATCGTGTGATGTAGTGGGACTCTATCCCTCCAGTCCACACGATAGGGCAGTTTCGACATTAGAGAAATTTTTGAGGACTCACAGCCGCTATGCGGATGTCATCAACGAGTTCATAATAATGAGTGTAGAATTCTTGTTAAAAAACAATTATTTTTCGTTTGATGGGAAATTTTACCTCCATAAGAAAGCTGCGTCAATGGGGGCCAAATGCTCCCCAGCACTCGCAAATATATATATGAGTGCATGGGAGGAGGAATTTTTGTTCTCCGGTGGTTGCCCCTTCTCCTCCCACATCAGGTGGTATGGGAGGTACATTGACGACCTCCTCCTGGTGTGGGAGGGGGACGGATTACCATCGGTGAATGCTTTTTTGGAATACATAAATCACAATGATTATAATCTAAAATTCACATCACAATGGCATGGAGATACTATGGCTTTTTTGGATGTGATACTTATAGGTACAGAGAACGACCAAGTACTGGTGACTCCGTACAGGAAAACTACAGCAAAAAATACAATCTTAAAAGCAGATTCATTGCATCCAAAACACATAATCAACAACATCCCGTATGGCGAATTAATCCGTTTAAAACGCAATTCTTCTACCAATGAAATATTTGAGGAACAACAGGAAAAAGTGATAGAAAGGCTAAGACAGAGAGGATATACCAAGAAATCCTTAAATCATGCTATAAAAAAAAGTGGCTAAAATCACAAGGGAAGATTTATTAAAACAAAAAGAAAGAACAATAGAAACCAAGAACAAAAAGAAAAATTTAGTTTTCAGCACAACTTACGGTGCACAATATAATAAAATCGTTAGAATTATTAAAAATAATCTTCCACTCCTGCATCGACAAGACAATATGCGAGAAATGGTCAAAAATATCAGATTTATTTCCAAAAGGGCTCCCACACTAGGGAATGTGTTATCACCGAGCCTTTTTAGAACAGATGAAAGGCCACATCTAAATTGGCTAACCACTAAGGGCTTTTTTCGTTGCGGGCGACAAAGATGTATAACATGCAAATACGCACAATGCACAAAGGAGTTTTCTTCTATGGTTACAGGGGAAAAATTAAAAATTTTGACGTATGCTAATTGCAACACGAAAAACGTAGTTTATTTAATTACATGTTCCCTCTGTAAACTACAGTATGTGGGCTGTAGCAGCAAAAATTTAAAAACCCGTATATGTAGACATCTCGCTGACATAAAAAGAACCCCTACAGCTAATGTTTCCATGGCTTCACACCATTTTTATGAATGCCATGCGGGAGATACTAGCACATTTACTTGTAACGTTATCGAGGTTGTACATAGACCAGAAAGAGGAGGCAATCTACGACAAAAACTCTATCTCGTGAAGCATGGTGGATATTGCGCCTAAATACTAGATTTCCATTAGGACTAAATAAGCGTCATGACATCATGTTTCACTATTAAAGTTCTAGCTATTAACATCAGCAATCATGTCACTATCATACCAATACAAAAGGTTTTTATTGTCAATAAGTATTTTTAATGAGTAATATTCTATGTACCTTGAATACTATAAAAGGAAATCAGGTCATACTGACGTCACACCATGAATAAGGGACACGCCTCCCGAAACGCGTCGATGGAACGTTTGCTGAGCTGTTAATGTCTGATTATCCGAAGATGGATTTTTAAACGTGTACCAAATTAAGCTACAAGTTTTAATGAACCCAAGAAACTACACAAGTTGCTGGAGTGAATGTAGTTTTCCTTTACCTGTATGCAGCAGGAGACTGGCTCCGGATCTCCCACTTCTCCGTGCAACCAAGTAGGTGAGCTGAACATTTCCTTCACATCTTCTGCTAGCATGGGTTAGGTAGGGAAAAAAGAAGCATGTAAATAGAAAGTCTGGTCGTGCAGGTTAGCTGCATGAGAATGTACTCAGAAAAAAAACCTTAAGACATTGGATCTGATCACACATCTGCTCAAAGGGGTAAAATTGTGAGGGTAATAATTATAATTATTTATATGATTTTATATACACTTTATATACGTTTCATCAAAGTTTTCTTTGTCCTCTCTAAAGAACACTGATGTCTTTGGAATGTTAATATACATGTGGCCCCTTATCCCATAATTGGAAACATATGGCCTGGAGGTATAGCCCTATTGAAAGGAACAAGGTTCTTTGTTTCAGTAAGGAAACACCCAGAGGTGGGCTCCATATGGAAATGTTAGCTTTAAACCATACATGCCAACTCTCCCGTTTTTGGCGGGGGGGTCCCGCTATTTGGGGTCCCCCCCCGCCCTCCCGGGGGAGTTGGCATTTCTCCCGCCGCCAGCAGGCTGGTGCGCTACTCCGGCGCCGCCGATCCGTTCCCACGGGCAGGTGAAGCGGGCGCAGGGTCCGCTCACCCGCCCGTCGCGTCTCACTGTGCGGGGAGGAGGCAGGAGGGATCGCTCCCTCCTCCCTTCTCCTCTGTATGTCCGGCGTCTGTGCGCGCGGTACACACAGATCAGCGGCACAGGGAAAATGACGCGCGGCTGCTCTCATTCCCCCTGTAAGGGGCACTACCTGGTTATGGGGGGCTACTACCTGGCTATAAGGGCATCTACCTGGCTTTCTTCCAAAGCCATTATGTAGTTAGGCGGAGTGGGGTGTGGCTTTTTGAAGGGGCGTGGCACACAAAAAGATGGGCGTGTCCATGCAAATTTTGCCACAGCGCGCTACTCGCGACGCCCTCTTCGATCTCCTGCTTTTACATTTTCAAAAGTTGGCAACTATGCTTTAAACCAACATATAGGAACTAGATAGTTTTTTAAGGTAAAAGCAGATTGGCTAATGTATTCATGAAGAAGAAGGAAGGTTATAAAAAGTTAGGAAATACTTGGATTGGGGAGAGACACAACTTGAAATAGTATAGGCAATGATGTTATATGCTGTGTGTCTCTCAATGCTTGCATTGAATAAAATCCTGGATATTTTTACCTTCACCTGATTTTTAATTTGAAAACCTGATCTACAACTGAAATGCTTTATTAAGCTACAATACACAGAGCTGTGTAAGGTCTTTTTTTTGCGGGATGAACTAATTTTTTTTTTTTTGCCGTTCATATGAGTGTAATTCCATTTTATGTGCTATGGGATGAATGAAAATCACAATTCTGTGACCTTTTTTTTTTTAATGGTGTTCACCGTGCGGGTTAAATATTTACAGTTTATAGGGTAGGTCATTAGCATGCAACAATACCAAATATGTGTACTTTATTTCTTTTTTATCTTTTTGGGGCATTTGGCGTTTGTAAAGAGGAAAAAGGCAGCGTATTTTTTTTACTTTATTTTTGTGGGGGGTTTTTTCTTACTTTTCCCCATAGGGGATTTGTATCGGTGATCTTCAGATCACTGTTACAATGGAGAACAGTACACAGCAGTACTGGTGTATACTGCTCTCCATGGCAACTGCCAATCGCTATGCCTGGTCATGTCTAGGCATAAGTGACTTTACAGACAGCTCGGAAGCCTTTGTCAGGCTCTTGAGCACTCAAGGGAGGTGGGAAATGGGTAAGAGGGGGAAAAAAGCAAACCAGCACAAACTGACTCCGAGGCAGAACAAGCGCATCCACAGCAAGAGCCCAAGGGTCTCGTAACCTGGATACAAAATTTGAAAGCTGAAGCATATACCACATTCTCCCCATCTCCAACTAGGGAGAATCAAGCTAAATGGAAATTGGCCAAACTTGACTATGAGTCCTGGTTGGAAAAAAAAGAATATCAAACTAGATCCTGTAAAGAAGCAGAGTTCTTCAGATTTGGAAACAAACCTGGCAGACTTCTTGCTAGTTTTGCAAAAGGTCCTCATCCCCCAGGGGTCCTTCCTAGCTTGAGAGACAGGGCGGGTGTCCTCAGAAAATGAGGAGAACATGTAATTGAAGTGCTTCGCTCCGTTTACCAAAATCTATATAAAGATGAAAATTTAGATGACATATCATCTCAGTCTTGGCTGAAAGAGGTGCATCTACCAGGTTGAATCTCTGGGCTCTCCAATAACTATCCCCGAACTTGAAAAGGCAATCGCAATATTGAAAAATAATAAATCCCCGCGACCAGACTATACCAGTTATACCAACGAATTTTTCAAGATCTTAAAGGGACAAGTCACTCCCACATTATTAAATCTCTTCAAATCATATTTATCCGGCAGCCCCATACCAAATAATATGAATACAGCACATATAAAAATACTACCAAAACCAGGAAAAGACCCCTCCCTCACATCTTCATACTGTCCCATCTCACTTATAAATGTTGACCTAAAGTTACTAGCGAAAATCATGGCAGATGGACTGGCTCCCTTGCTCCCCCAAATAATTGGTTTACATTAAGTCGGGTTTGTCCAGGGGCGTGCGGCAGTGACAAATATCATAAAAGTGTTACTAATCTTAGATGAAGTTAAAAAACGCTCTGACCAACATATAGCCCCTGCTTTTGTCACTATAGACAACGAGAAGCCGTTCGATAGTGTGGATTGGGGGTGTTGAATATGGTCCTGGATAAAATTGGATTAAAGGGACCCTATCGTACCTTTTTAGATGCTCTGTATAGCACTCCCATGGCTAGAGTGTGTTTACCCGGTTTCCTGTCCCCACCCCTCCCCCTACAACGAGGAACACGTCAGGGATGCCCGCTATCACCTTTCCTATTTAATTTGCCGATTGAGCCCCTGGTGAGATTCTTGAATTCTTCGGGAGTTTTTGAGGGGATTAGGGTCAAAAATCAGGAACTTAATATGGCACTTTTTGCAGATGACATAATTTTTTTTATGGAAAATCCAGAACGAGACCTCCCTGACCTGTTCCACCACTTAAAAATATTCCATCTTTGCTCAGGATTTAAAACTAACGTGACAAAATCCGAGATACTATACATCATCCCCAAGACAAAGCCATTAGCTCTACATCGGTTGGGTATCCCCTTAATGGAGACTAAGGGTTCAATCAAATACCTTGGCATTCATATAGGGCGAATGCCTGAATCGCTATACAGCCTAAATTTCCCCCCTCTCATTCCAAAAATTTTGGGAGAGTTAAAGAAATCGAATAGCCTACCTCTACCACTGTTGGCGAGGTGTCATCTGATGCTACAGCATCAGAGCAGGTACGAGCTGCCGTGGGCCTTCGCCCCCCTCCTTCTTCTCCCGCTGTTGCCGCGCAGTCGCTGAGCAGGCACACAGACTTCCAGCTCTCTTACAGCGCAATGGTTGCTAAATCAAATGCACAGACCTCGGTCTCAGTGCAGGACTCGTGCCCTCTTGCAGTAGCTTCGCCCTCCAAGGCTCCTATGGGGTGTGCTATCCCAGATACAGGGCCCCTCTCTCATTCCCCCTCCAGGGATTCGGCCAGTAATGCTCCATCATGGCAGGGGTCGTTGGTGTGCTCCTCGGCTCTTCACAGCCCACAGTTGCCAGAATGTCACCCTTGGGCAGAAGTCCTACAACACCTTCCAACCAAGGACGATTTGAAAGCCCCGTTATCAGATATCAAAAACACCTGTAGAGACATCTCTAGTCTCAGGCAGGACATTAAGCAAATAGCCTCCAGAGTTAAGACGCTAGAGGAAGACCATGACAATATGTGCAAATATATTGAACAAATTCACCCTGCTATATCGGACCAAGTCTCTATGCTCAACGCCATGGTCCGTCATCTGGAGGACCTTGATAATCGAGGTCGCAGAAGTAACGTTCAGATTAGAGGCCTTCCGGAGACCCAGGAGGAGGAGAACCTACAGGCAAGCTCTGGATTCCATATTCAGTCAAATTATGGGAGTTTCCCCATCCCAGTCCTATAAATTGGATGGAGCCCACAGAGCGTTTAGACCTACGTCCTCCTCTTCGCTCCCTAGAGACATAATATGCTGTTTCCATGATTACAAGAAGAAAGAGGCACTTATGGAAAAGGCGAGAGGCCTGCGTCACATTGAGTTCCAAGGCTCGGACATCCAGCTATACCCGGATTTATCCTGGCATACACTACAGAAGCGCTGCCAACTAAAACCGCTTCTCAACATACTAAAAGAGAAGCACATCTCTTACAGATGGAACTTTCCATTTGCACTCACTGCACGCTTCAACAACACTTAAGACATTTCAAGATCTTCCCAACTTTTGCAAAGATTTTCCAGATTCCGATTCCAAAGATGGAAGACTGGGAGCAACCCGCCCTTCCACCTCCCCCGCCACCAGTGTGGCACTCTGTCTCCTCTCCTAAAAGGTATCATCCGAGTGGATCTCCTTCAGTTCAAAAGGCTCGACACACGCCTTTGCGCTGTGATGGGGACTGTCCCACAAATGGTTTGAGTGCTGTAGCCTGAAACGCAGGTCTCAAAAGTTATGGGTATTCTGGATGGTGGCTCTGCTGCAACAGTATTACTTGCAGGGTTCTTTCTAAGCTAATGTTGTCACATAGAGTGGCTTTGCGGTTCTTTCTCCTACATTTAGGTCTCTTCTCGTTTTACTCTCATAGTTCTCTTTTTTTTTTTTGGAGGTTCATTGCGTAACCTCTCTGGTTTGCTCTGTTGAAGGAACTTGTTTTCTTTTTCCGGGTACGAAGGGAGGTACCTCTCCTGGGGACTCACGTTTGGAGTTTTCACCGGAGGTTCCTTTTGCCTTTTTTCCACCCACCTCCGAGCCTCACAAACCAGAGACGCTACGCATCTAGGGGGTAATTCTTCCCTATCGTTAGTCGAGAATAATACTCTGGTTAATCCACTGGTTTACTTCTTGTTATTTTCCTAAGTGACTGCTTTGTCATTGTCTCCCCTTTCCCCCGTGTTCTTTTCCTGGTGTGTTTCCAATCTTCTTTGCCTCTACTGACCTGCATCAGAGCTAGGTCAGTAGACCTAGCTAATATACGGTGCCCTCTCAACTGATAGCCACAACCTATCTGCAGAAACCATGGTCAGATGCATAATGCTAAACGTTAAAGGATTAAACTCTGACGTTGAGACGTTTGGCCCTACAGGAATGTAGAAACCTAAAAGCGGATATTGTGTTTTTACAGGAGACACACTACAACTCAGTAGGCACCTTTAACTTTGCTAGGCATTTCTATCCGACGGCCTTCTCAGCCTTTAATGAACAAAAGAAAGCTGGTGTAGCCATATTGATTGGTAACTCCTGTCCTCTACAGGTTTTCTCCTCCCTGATTGATCAGATGGGCAGATACATTATCTTGCAGGCCACCTTCTACGGAAGACCCATAGTGTTATGTAACGTTTATGTGCCCAATACCTCCCAAATATCCTTCCTAAACAGGGTTTACACCAAGCTCTCCAAACTCCCATCCTCAGCCCTTCTGATAAGAGGGGATTTTAATCTGACTTTTTCGGAAAGAAGCTCTTTGAGGAGCAATTCCCGAATCAGGCTAGACTCTCAAGGGCCTTTAGAAAAGTTATCAGATCGCAATCCCTATTCGATTTCTGGAGGATAGAGCATCCCAGAGGGAAAGAGTACACATTTTTCTCCAATCCGCATAAGACCCATACTAGACTGGACTATTTTTTTGGTAACATTCTATACCTCCGCATGCTACAGGGTTCTACTGTCGAACCAATCACGTGGTTGGATCATGCCCCAGTCGTGGTCGAGCTCAACTTTCAGGAAGCTCCGTGGCGCTCCTGTCACTGGAGACTAAACGAAACGCTAATCAAGAACCCAGCACATAGAGAAACACTTAGGGAGGTACTCTCCTCTTATTTTGAAATGAACACAGGTTCGGCGTCTTCCCTCTCCTCCCTTTGGGAGACTCATAAAGCTGTACTGTATGGCCATTGCATTGCATTGGGCTCCAAACTCAAAAAAGACTATAAGGTGAGGGCATTGGCTCGCCGAGCCCTTCTGAAGGGCCTTGAGAGGAAGATGACCTTACATCCCAATCTGTCAACGTTTCGCCGAATTGTAGCGACCCGGCAGGATCTAAAAGATATAGCTACATGTAAAGTGGAAAAGCTCCTCCTCTATTCTAAACAACGATTTTATGATCTTGGCAATAAGGCTCACACGATTCTTGCTAGACAGCTCAAAGATAGATTTGTGAAATCTATGCCATCTGCTCTTCGCGATCAGACAGGGATGCTAAGATACAGTATAATCCTAGATCAATTGCAAAAATCTCTTTTTAGGTACTTTACTCCCTCCCCTCTGAATTACCGCAAAAAGAAGGCGAAGCTCAGAAGCAGATTAGAGATTTTCTGCAAACATGTCCTCTCACTCCCCTTCCACATGAGGCCTCTGCCTCCCTATATGCACCTATCAACATGGAAGCATTAACAGAGGTTATAAAAGAACTTCCATCTAAGAAAGCTCCTGGTCCAGATGGGCTTCAATATCTATATTACAGGGTGTACTCTGAGACCTTAGCCCCTCATATGACTCACTTATTTAATTTGTTTCTAAAGGATTCCCCTATCCCGGAGTCGATGACTCGTTCCATAATGACTCATAGTTTGTTCATGGTTTGTAATGGCCGAAAAAAAGACAAGACGTCCATCCAAGTTTCAGCATGTTGTGCTCTTAAGTGTTGTTCCAGACGGTAAGACAAAAAAAAACCCATGAGTAGAAAGCCAATTGTCCTCATTTTAGGGAAAAACATCGCCTTCACGACCTAAACTCCGGCATTAGGAATAATACCTGGATTAACACCCTACTCCAGAACATCCTAGTCATTTATATAACTTGTATATTATTACGCTCTCATGAAATGAATCCAAACCCTTTTGAATCTGTTATTGAATTCAACGAATGACAACTTCCTTGGCAGAGAGTTGAGTTCCACAGTTTCATGACCTGCTTACAGTAAAGAATCCCCTTCTATGTTGATGCAGAAGCTTTCTTTCCTCGAGATGTAGAGGATGCCCCCTTTTTCTTAATACAGCCCTGGGTATAAATAAATCTTGAGAGAGATCTCTATATTGACCTTTAATGTATTTAGCATATTATATTATGGTCTCCACGAAGAGTAGTCTTTTCTCTAAAGAAAATACCCTTCATCTTGAATAATCTTTTTCTGGGTATTGCTAGTCACCAGTCCTTTTATATTTTTCTTGTTGCCCGCCTTTGCACCCTGTTCAAGCTCTACAATGTCTTTTCTTGTGCACGTGTAGCCCAAAACCTGGTGCACAAATATTCATGTGTGGTCTAACAGTGACTTATATAATGGCCCGAGAATAATGTTCTCATCATGTGCATTCTATGCCCCTTTTAATAACCCCATAATCCTATTTGCCTTTGCAGCTGCTGCCTGACAGGCTTGCTACGATTAAGTTCACTGTCCACAAGGATTCCCAAGTACTTTCTCCATGTCACTTTTACCCAGCGTTTTCCATTTAACATGTAATAGATTTTTCCTCTCAATGTGCATAACCTTGCATTTTTCTGTGTTAAACCTCATCTGCCATTTCTTGACCAGGCCTGTCGGTACTAGATCGCCTTTGGTAATAATCACATTATCTCTATTGTGTTTCAGTACTTTACGCAGAGCTTGAGTAATCATCTGACATAGCATCGATTATCCTCTAGCTTGTTGCAAGCCACGTGTAAGATCATCTTAATGAAAATTGATCTAAAGAGGATAGGGCCCAGAAACTTGAGCGCCTGTGGGTGGTTACCCCCTGAAACTAGTAACAGGCGATCCTAACGGTTTCGCTCGAGCACGTACCGTTAATTACCACCCGTGTGGGTGTTTCCATCACTGATGCACAGTTGCGTTAGCCCGAACTCTGCACACATTTTCCCCATTCTGGTCCTATGCATTCTCATTTTACTGTCCAACCTGTTTATTGTGGAACCTAGTTATCAATTATGCTTTGTAGAGAAATATCTTAGGAATTATATTCATCATCCATATGGCTTCACCCATGGATCCAAGTCCCGGTTAGTTCAGAACCTACTGACTTCCGCTCATTGAGAAGCCTGAGTGAGTATTAGTTTGATCAAGACCGTCTAATCTCTTATAAAATAACCATGCTGTTGATACTGGCGTTTATACATTTATTTTTCAAACGAGGATCAGTTCAGGAATAGCTATCTCTTATGAAATAAAACGATCACAAAATTTTACACTACAGAGCAGCATACTTAATGGCTTACACGGCTATAGTTTACATGGATCACTTTTGTTGACCCCTTTTTGAATACTTGGCACCCACATTGCATATGGGGGCCGAATACCTTTGGGACATACCCTTTTTGTTTATTAGATCAGTCCATAAATATTAAGAGTCAGGCAGTGGCCTATCTATGGACTTATTACTTAACTCCCTGGTAGGACACGTGGGGTGTATGTCATCAGGCCTGGGGATTTTGTCTTTAGGTTTCTTAAGACGGGGTGAGCTGCACTTCTTTCCTGGGATTAGACAAGAAAGCATTTAAGTGGGACGTTTACACCTCATCCCGATCTGCTTCATAAACAGATTGAAGGTGTCGCATCCTCCCGTCTGTTTAAATACAGTGGAATAAAAAATGGTTTTAGAATTAGGTTTTTGCTTTTTTTTCTCTGCTATCCTGTCTACAGTCTCTCCACCTAAGCTACTTTTCCAACACTTGGCTTAAGGGTGCCAACAATTCTCTGTGGTTTTTATCTGTTTTTTATTTATTGGTGAGCGCATATGGTATTTAATGCGTAATTATAAAAATAAGTATTTTTATTCCGTGGGGTGTGGAGGTTTTACTTTTCTATAGGGGGTTGCAGAATATGGTATGTTGCTGGGCCACTTTGCTGCCTTTATGTACGTATGTATTTTTAACTATATTTTTATATCTTTTCGTTCACTGGTTGATGGCTTAGTTTTTAAGGGGTGCGATCCTTCACGTGTGCGTCTGCCCTCCTGGTGGTCTGAGGAACTGTGTTTGAAAAGCTTTCTGTTTTTTGGGCGAATTTTTTTGCCTCCATTTGGAGCAAGTTTCTGTTGATTTCTACATGCTGGGTGTGTCTCCTGGTTCTACTTGTATTTTCATAGTGACCATAAAGGACAATTTACCCTTGCACAGTAGGCGGACCTACTAAGATGTTTTTAAAACGAAGGTTTCCCGCATTTGTTTATCTCTTCTTCTGTGATTGTTTGGTGAGCAAACACGGGCTTGTCCCAGTCAATACGGTTTAGGGCATAACTAAGCAGAAATAAAATTCTAAGTCCCTTCTCTAAAGAAATTACGGCGCATTGGTTTGTGGGTCTCCTCAACACAAATAAATACTCTATGAGGAAGTAAAAATAGAAGTTTTATTATATGTATGTGTACGACCGTATTGTCCGTAGAGTGTCCCTTCAACATGACACCTTTGATTTGTAGTATCTCTGGTCAGGGTATCGTATTAGCGTGAAATACATTAAGTCTTAGATGAGAGGGCTCCTTTTCTACTTGTCTGGCGTATAGTTAGTGCACCATTTGGGGAAAAGGTAATTATCTTTGGCTTAGTTTGACAAAAAACCTGTTTACTTTATGAAGGTAGCCAAAAGAGTCTCCAGATTTGACCAAAATATATGTGAACTGGGTAGTTAAGAGTTGCTCGCGCCGTAAATAACTACCATCGCATTAGTTGAGTGCCGTGGCATACCTCATCTGTATATTGGCGGTGAGGAGTTTATCGGAATGGTGGGAGGGTTGTAAATCTTCCATGGGTTCTGTTTATATCTTAGGGAGGCGTACGCGTATAGCAACAACCCCAATGGTAGGATTATATTAGCTTGTTGTTTAGGCCCCGCTAGTGGTATAGATTTTAGGCCTCCATAATCGATTGTCCACATTGTTTGTCATTTCCGTGTGATTTATATTTGCTTCCCTGATCATTCAGTAAGACCACGTGCGCGACACTCGAGAGACCCATTGGGGAACGTGACCAAATCTGTAATCGCTCAGCCCATTTATGCCTCCTTACTCGGCCTGACGTTTGTTAAAAATTTTCACCAAAATTTTCTGGCTACAGGTTAAATAGACAGAGTGGCTCCCACAGGATTGATCCACGCAAAGACTTCAAGTAGGGGTTTGTTCTGTTTACTTGTAAGCCAGGAGAGTGGGAAGCAATACGAGACTAACAACCCACTGTCGATCTAATTTGATGAGTGGCTATAACTCCTCGCAAAACCGCAAACAGGCTTTAATCCTGTTAGTCTTGATCGCGGTATGACAGTGTCTCGTTCTGAAGACATGTGGGCTGGGCCCTTCTCTGTGTTTGAGACCCGTGACACGGTCGGGTGCTGGGGGGGTTCCTCTGGTGATTGAGCCCTATCTTGGCACAACAATTTACAGGGGCTATATTATTCTACGCCCTTGCTAGCGGTTGTCTATTAATTGCCTTAGCAGCACGCCTCTGAGAGGTTTAGGATCAGGAAGGAAACTAGACAGTGGGTACTGCGCCCTGTCCCGCTCCTACTTGCTTTATGGCATAGAAGCCTCGTTTGCAGCCGCAAGTAAGAGCATATACCTTCAGATATCAGTGATATCGCTCATCTGCGATAAGAGGACAGGGAATTCAAGCTATCTTATATTTGCGATGACATCCTTATCACCCTCACGTTTCCACCACTACCCTGTCCTGCTTCTTCCATTTGTCCCGTTCTCAAAAAATTAGGGAGAGCTGCTCAGGGCTATTGGGATTGAATACACTCTAAGTCGTGAGCCCGCAGACGCCTTTGTTTGGTTTAAACCTCCCCCCTCATTTATTGCCACTCACCCTGGAGTAAAGCAATTGACTCGTATTAAATGGCAAGATGAGCTCTCGGTCAAATATCTAGTGGGTCCAGATCGATAACCCATATGAGTCCTTTCCCTATAGGAACACTTCCCGCCCGCACTATATAAAGAATGATGTGGTTCGATTCTTAAATGGAACGCACTGCTCCTATATCCTTCTTTGGCTAGGATTATTTAACCTCTCAGTCTCAAGTGGATTTTGACACTTCATTGTCCAAGCGCTTTATTTATTTGGGAGGACGCCTCATCCCTGGTTTGTAGTTCCCTTGGGGCTGAATTGCGTGGTGGTTCTCTACCATATCGAGCTAATGTTAAGGTTGCTTTGGGCGCTATGGAAAGCACCGGATACTCCTAAGTTTGGGTATTTAGTTTGGCATTGGAAAGCTCATGTCGTAAGGAGTGAATGGCTGTCTCTACATACTTTACTACTATATCGTTGCCCAGTCCGCCCTGACCGACATATCACATGCTCTGCGCTGCACACTAAGGAGCTCTTTACTCTAAGGTTTGAGATGTGGAAGGTTCCAAGTAGAAAAATTCGTGGCTTGGCACCTACGCGTACTTATCCTAAAATTGCCTTCTTAATGGGCATACTTCATTGGCTAGTGGTCCCTTCCTTGGAGATTAGACCATAGGTTTAACATCTGACAAATTTGGGGACTTGAGCTGGTAGCGAACCAGATTTCCCACTGCGCATCCAAAGCCAGCTAATCTATGGTGTCCGTTCAGGTTGCACCCCCCTCCTGTCTGGGCTCTTCGGCGTTTTTAGATATAGACCATGCTTGGGCCGAGTATGGACTTAATTAAAGAGTTTGCAAAAACAGAACACTGAGGGTGCCTAGCGATAGGAAAACTGATCTAATTTGACACATACACGACATAAAATGTATAACGCCTCCCTATGAGCTCTTATACCTCAGTTTCATTATGTATCTTCAAATTAGGTCACCTTCTCATGTCCCTTTTCGGACACTAACAAATCTCAGCCCACTCAATGTTTGAGAGAATGTGGTAAGGCAGGTCAATATCTTCACAAAGGGGAATTCTTATCTCCGTCTACTTTACCATCCATTTTATCAGATACTAACCCCAGATTTAGGGATGATAGTTGCATAGGATATAGAACAATACAAATTGATGAGTCGTATTTTGGATAAGACCATCCCATAAACTCTACTTGGCAGGCCACTGTGGGGTGCCGCAGCAAAAATATCTAAAGAGCTATCTACTCAATGTAAGAGGTTATCTGTACAACCATCTTGCTATTCTGCATATCGCTACACCTGTGTATGTTCTGCATAAGATTGGGTAAACCGTCAAGTTTCCGCAGTAATAAGTGGCGATGTGGTCAAGCTGATTAGTACATCCCGCATTATCTTTTGGACTGTCAGTCTCTTCCAAGTTCTTGTAGACGCCACCTACGAGGACTTCCTTCGCCAAACCCTCCTTGAGTACAGATACCCTTGACCCGTCTTACTTACTACTTGCTTATATGGCTCGGAAAGGTTCCCAAAACCATCAAGTTTGAATTCTTAGAGCACATTTCATCGACAGGCCCTCTAGATGTTTTTTTAAATCTCAGGGAGGTACAGACGAAGGTAGCCTGCTGTCGCCCGCCGTTTTTGCTCTATATCAGTGGTGTCAGGGAGGTCTGTCGGATAAAACCAGCAGGTAGGTCCACCTGGGACGTGTATTGGTAAACTTACCCTCCTAATTATAGGCGTGTAAAGGTTTGGTTGGCTAGCCATCATTCCCCTCCCCTCCCCTCCACCACCCCACCATCCATCACACCCTGTGTCGGTTTGTCTTTGTCTTATGTGTACATGAACGCATCTTTCTGTCACATAATGTTATGAGAACTGTAGTTGGCGTTTTGATATCCGTTCGGACTTATACACAGAACCATGTATTTTGATGTTAGATATGGATAAATCTGTTCATCTACATTGTTTCTCTTTTTTGTTGTTCTACCAATCATTTTATTATAACTGATTGTATACATTGCTTTAAATTTTCTGCTATTCATGTCATTTATTCTGAAAATCTTCAATAAAAATCACAGTTTAAAAAAAAAAAAAAAAAATCCAATGTAACTGTCTATTCCATCAATCTGAAAAAATAACTGCTTTTAAATAATTGAGTAAAATGTAAATACCTACAGCACCAAGGGAAGGGCCAAAGCGTTCCTGTCTAGCCTGCTTTTGCACACATTGCTTGTAACTGTGAACACAATCTTTACAAAATATAACAAAAAAATAAGAAAATGTAAAAAGAAGAATGTAAATATCTACAGTTCAAAGGGAGTGTTTACAATCCTCAGACTATGAATGTGGCACTAGACAGGATCCCGTCTGAGAGACGTACTTATCTCGAAAATGGGGGTCATTATCCCCAATTCTTACTCTTGTTACAGCTGCACAGCACAGAGTAGCATTGTGAAACGTCTTATTCATTTCAATGCATAAGTTGTTCACAAGCAACCTTATTCAGCTGCAATCTCAGAAGTCCACATAAGCTTCGACGAGAACATAACCCCAGAGTGCATGGGTTGCTTCACCATTCTCATAATCTGTGTAGCAGCACCAGGGTAGCATGAGGGTAAGAGATTCCCATGATCTTGAGATCAAGTGGTCGGTCCGCTAGAAGCGGTGCTGTACCCAGGCTGTGGCAGTCGTTGAGTCGTTGGTTGTCTAGCGTGTCTCCACACTATTTTGACAAGGGGTCGGTAGCGTTATAATTTAGTGGTTCCAACTCTACAATTTTGAATAAATTGGGACGAGTGAGTGAATGCAGTGTCAAAAGCTTGTGGGCACTGGTGCTTGCGACTATGTATGTATCGATTACTGAAATTTGATGAAGAATTATGTTGTGAGGTTGTTGTGTGTATAGGTGTTGGATGACCGAGTGGAATGCAGACATAGGCAGCTGCCTTCGAGGAAAAGATTTGCTACCCATAGCCAAACGAAGCTTAGCATGTAGCTAGATTTCAGCGCAAAAATAGTTTGTACTGCTTTCTAATATAGGAGTTCAACCGTTCTCAGATATTGCTGACCTATGCGATGAGGCATTCTTTTGTTTTGAATTATCCCTTGAAATTGTTTAGGAGAGTGGTTTGCCTATGTGGATCGCCGCGCTTTGGCCACCAACCCTAGAGGTAGTGTCTTGATTAGCGGCCGTTCTCTTAGCCTGAAAATAATGAGATCATAGATTTGAGGTCATACGTAGAGGAAGGAGGGATTCGGATTAGAGGCTTTTGTGATTTTTACTATTTCTCAGAACAAAATTCATAGGCTCAACGCTCCACAATATGTTAGTTCCAGGTAGCGTTTTGTGTTGTGATTGGAAACTGGTTTTTTTGCCCCCACTTGCTGACAAGTGTTTTGCATATTTACAGTTTATTGAAGGTTTTTTGTGTTTCTAAAAGTGGGCATTGCAATAAATATATTTGTTCACCAATCAAGGTATGTAAGGTAAGACGCAATTTGTTTTGAACCTGTCTGGACGTTTCAGGCTCCATAATTATCACCATCCACTACGAGCTTTTCAACGTGATGTAACTTTGGACCGTGAAAACTATTTAGTCACATGCTCTCATAGTTTTTTCATTATTTCTCTTGTCATGTTGAATATGCGAATGTTACCAGTTGTTGCCTCTCGTGGTGGGTTGATTTGGGACAGACATCTCTTTTCTTCTTTGTTATACAAATTAGTTGAGACACCTGTTCTCACATTCCCTAATAGCTTCAGTGTTGTGGTTATTAGGCTGATTCCAAGCGAGTAGTGTCCACTGGTTTCTGGAGAAGTCCTTTGGAGAAGATTTCCAAGAAAAGAGAAACAGCATCATCTGGATTTTTGTGAAAAACCTGTGTCTGTAAAAACCAACTGGTCAATCCTTGTTACATTTAAATCTGTGTAAATAGAAATTCTTGTGCAGTTATTTTACATTTGCACGGTTTTGTTTCTGTTGGTGACTGTTTTTGACAAACCCACCGGTGTTCCCTAGAAAGTGTTAAAACATTGTTAATTTTTCCATGTCTGTGGTTTTCCGGCCAGAACTGTTCAGTTCCTTGAGAGTGTTGGGAAAGGGGAGCAGCTTTGCATCCATAAACCATTTGAGAAAAACTGCCCTTCTAAGTGGCCAGAAAATACAAGACAAAAGAATTACAGGTTGGGAAAATCCCGATCCGGTTATTTTGTACACTGCTTGCCTGTGATGAAAACCTAGATCTGCTTACTAAGTATTTCTTCGTAGGACAAGCTAGATTTACAGGGTAAAAATAGAGCAAACTGATTTGGTGATGGGGGGGGCTGTGGGGGCCAGTTTAAGGGCTTCGAGGTTCTAGATCACCTTTTATAAAGCACGGCTTTCTATTATAAGCTCTAGAAATGTACAATTATTCCGGGTGGATCATTCTGAGAGAGATGCTAAAGGGCAAGTGATCTAATCTTGATAGCAGATTGGAGGAGCTGTCAAGTAACAGTTTTTTGTCCTGTCTTGATATTACAACTATCTTTGTGTTGTTTTGCTCTGCTCATTTATACAAGTAATAAATCCAAATATAAAAATTGCACACAAAATAATAAATTTCAAAAACCTTTCATTTTCATAGGAATGTACAGCGGAATGTATGAAAACCTACAGTTTTTTTGTTCTTTAACATAATATGCCCGCCCTGTAAACATACCTGCTGACATGTACAGTGCCACAAACTGCTCCTGGCCCAGAACAGAGACAATGCTGGATGAAAATGTCCATAATACATACATATTTGCAGCCATATGGAAGAGGGAGAAATGGCTAAATGTAGATAGAATCATCGGAAGGCATAGGTTCTCTGTAAAGACAATAAACAAAAAAAACTCTAGTTATTAATTAGGAAACTCATATCAGTTAGTTAACGGACACCACACTGACTCATTAAAGGGGTTTTGCCAAGAAGTGATTTCCTTAGCTAACAAGGCTGCCACCGTCCTCTTCAGTATTGAAAAAAGGGGCGCGGTTTTCCTGTGTTTAACCCCTTACTGACAGTAAATTCCAGTTTTTTACATCCGCTGAAAAGCAGCCCGCACCCAGCATTGTGTAGCCCTCAATAGAAAATCCGTGCTGTAGTCTATACAGCACAGATTTTTTTACTAGAGGGTTTCCTAAGCCTAAAACCATCGAGTGGAACATAGATCATGTTGTATATTTCCTACCAGAGCGCTGTAGGAGTCCTGTGCAGCCCAATTACGGGGCCACTAGGAATCCAAACTCCAACCGCAGATTTTGTGTAAAAAGACGGTGGTGTGGCCCAGCGAACTTAAAATACAGTCGGAATTCCGAGGGTATTTTAAATTAACTGTGTAGATGTAGCCTAAGTCTAGCATGTGAAATGCTGCTTTAAGTAGCTCTGGCAAATGAATTTCATACATTTTACACCATTATTATATTAGTGTGTACTGAAAACCTTTCAGACTGTGACTTCTCTAGCAATTCCAGTTACACATTACAGTCACATATGTGAAAATTCTACCAAATAGATTATTTTTAGTTAAAAATAAAATTTTAACACGCTCACTGATCGTTACTGATTAGACAACATGGCTAAAAAATGTATCCAAAATGTTTTTTTACTTTGTATCAAACCAGCATAAAATTGTGCAAAAATTTAATTTAAGATATTTTCATTACAGCAGAAAGAAATATATCCGATTAGATTAGGATATCTAATTATATCTTTTCATGAGACAACACTGAAGATATGACACTTTCATACTAAGTAATCAGTGTACAGCTTATATAAGTGTAAATTTGCTGTGCCCTCAAAATAACTCAACACACAGCCATCAATGTCTAAACTGCTGGCAAAAAAAGTAAGTGAAAATGGAGAAATTGTGCCAACCACCAGACCTGAATCCAAAAGAAAATCAAACAAAAATGGAAGGAGGTAAAGCTCAGAGTTCCCAGAAGAAGCCCATGGAACTTTCAGGATTTGAAGAGAGCTTGTATTGTAGAATGGGCCAAAATCCCACCTAAACAATGCATACGACTAGTTTCTCCATAAAGGATGGGTCTCAAAGCACTCGTCACCAACAAAGGCTTTTGTATGAAGTATTAAATACATTTCAGTAAGTGTGTGCACTACTTTTTCCCCTGTATAACTTCTCATTATTGCACATAACTTAATTTCTGGACATCTTTGTTTTTAATTTCGTGCTGTGTGGATTGGATGAGTTGTTACCGACATCTGGTGAGAATTTCATGTCAATAACACCTTTAGGGTGCTTATACACACAGTTCGTTCTTTGGTGCATTTTTGATGAGTTTTTTAATGCATTTTTTTGGCAGAAATGTACAGCATTAATTGCACAACAAACACATCTGAAAAACGCATCAAAACGCAACTGCATTTTTGTGCAGAAACTTATTTCACCTGCTGTATACACACAGTAGTTCCTCAACATACAATGTTAATTGGTTCCAGGATGGCTATTGTATGTTGAAACCACAACTTTATGGAAAACTAGTAATTCGTTCTGGGGCCTCAAAATATTACCCAACATAATGCAAAATAAAGGTTAAAGGTGTTGTCTCACTACAGGGATTGCTTTTTATGTTAAAGATCTTGCAAAAACAAGTCATTTTGGAAATATGTCTCAATTATCAGTGTCTTACCCTATTCTAGAAATCCCCCCTTGTATAGGATGCATCAGTCCTACGTGGGTCGCTATGCTACAGACCTGTTACTTTCTCATGATAGGCGGCCAGCATTAGCATTGTTGTACAAGTTACGACCTGTTCAATCTCTCACGATAGGCTGCCAGCGCTGGTTGCTATAGGTACAGACCTGGATTCCACTGCAGGCCAGAAGAAGCCAATAAACACGCCCCCGAATTCAAAATGAAACCAAGAAAACAGGACAGAGGTAAGATGAATCAATGTGGTGAGACAACCCCTTTAAAGAGAACTTGTCAAAAATTAGGGTTATGCCCTCCGTGTCCCGAGGCAGCAAAGCTAGTGACAGACATGCTGTTTCCAGCAGTGTGTCCCTTATTCTGTAAGATGCTGTAGTTTTAGAGTATTTAATGCTCAAATTTGGCAGTTTTCAACCAGAAAAGAGTCCATTTAATTCATGACCCACCCACCTGAGGATAGTCCCGCCCACCTCATAACTGATTAATGTATTATTTTGAATAGGTAGAAACCTGAATAACGGACATGTGGGCGGGGTTATCATTGGGTGGGCTAAAACCTGCTCATGAATAAGCTCGATTCTATTCTGTCTCCAAATTGCCAGATTTGAGCATTAAATGCTCTAAAACTTCTGCATCTTACAGAATAAGAGACACAGTGCTGGAAACAGCATGTCTGTCTCTAGCTTGTGCTGTCCTCAGCAAGGGTGGCATGACCTATGTGACAGGTTTCCTTTAAAAAAAATTAAGCAGATATCCAATACAGATAAAGCAAGTCCTTACATATAACAGTTAGAAAAAGCTACAAGAAGCTGAAAATCACTTTCTATTTTGAGAATAGTAGCTTCTTTATACACAATGTAAGAAGGTGTTACATCATTGCACATGTAAAGAGCAGTATAAAACATCTCATCCACATTGTACTGTAAAGGAATGCAACTAGATTACCAATCAGTGCATGCACTTCACTAATACAGATGCTTTAAAAGCAAAATGTTCAGAATTATTGGCTGGATTAGTGCCAGGGACACTGTACCTGGAAACCGCACTCAACATACCATGTCTCGGGAAAGACCATTGCATGTTAAAAATATGGTATCCTGAGGACATTGTAATTTCAGGGACCACTGTGTATCTATATTTAGGTTTATATACATATATACATACACACACGGAGCAAGGAGCTTCATGGCAAAATTCCCAACAGGTGTTTGATCCCTGAATCGCCCAATAAATTTAGGAAATCAATTTGATTTGGGATTTAACCCCTTAAGGACCAGGCGTTTTTTTTTGGCGACACGTTCGTTTTTCCCTCCTCGCCTTCTGAAAGCCATAACTTCTTTATTTTTCCACCTACATAGACACATGAGGGCTTTTATTTTGCGGGACAAGATGTACTTTCTAATGGTGTTATTCACTATACTATAGAATATATTGGGAAACCGCAAAAAAATTCCAAGTGGGACAAATTGTGGAAAAAAAAAAGTATTTTCGCCATGTTTGCGGGGTTTTGCTTTTACGGCGTTCAATCTTCGGTAAATATAATGTGTTATCTGTATTCTTCAGGTTGTTACGCATCCGGCAATATCAAACATGTAGGGTTTCCGTTATGTTTTGGTGCCGTAAAAAATTCCAAACATTTTCTATTTTTGAAATTTGCGCCACGCGCCATTTTTTTGCGACCAATAACTTTTTTGTACTAACACCTACGGACGTGAGTGAGGGACATTTTTTGCGGTTGAAGTGTATTTTTTATCGCTAGCAGTTTGGAATGCAGGCGACTGTCTTGATCACTTTTATTCCATTTTTTAAGTGACATAAAATGACCAAAAAAACGCAATTTTGGCGTTTGGAATTTTTTTTCTTCTACGGTGTTTCACGTACGGGATAAATGATGTTATATTTTTATAGATCGGACTTTTCGGACGCGGCGATACCAAATATGTGTAACTTTTTTATTATTTTAATGATTTTTATTTGTAAAATGGGGAAAGGGGGGTGATTTGAACTTTTAATACTTTTTTTTTTTGTACTTTAAAACTTTATTATTTTTCTTTACTGTAACATTGAGGCCACCTGTGGTACTTGACCACTAGGTGGCGCGATTGTTAATACAACCTAATGCATTGCATAGGCAATGCATTAGGGTGTACAAAGATGGCGGTTTCCCCACTTCCTGTCTGCGGACGGAAGTGGGGCAAACCAGCCAGGGTAAGTGACGGGAGCCTTCCCAAGGCGCTTATGCCGATCGGCGTTAATTCAGACGCCGCGGCCATCTTTGCCGCGGCGCCTGATGGGTAAAACAGCGCCAGCGGGAGGAGCCACCCGCCGGCGCTGTTTACTGCCGGTGTTTAGCGGCGAATTGCCGTTAACACCCGGCGGCTGTGCGGGGGGGGGGTCGCGGAGCGATCCCCCCGCAAAGCCCCTTAGCGGCCCTGGGACGTACTGATACGCCCAAGGTCGTTAAGGGGTTAAATGGTCCAACTGATGATGCTATTCACATTTTGACATCATGAGACCAAGACAACACCTTACAATTGTAATCAAGATTACCTCAACATTGTGAGGCTTCAAGCTGGATGCTCTCAAATGGGAGTGGCCACTGAGCTTAGAGTGTCATCAGTAGGTTTTAACAGAGATACAGAGAGACTGTAAGAGTCACAGAAAGGAAAAGAAGTGGGCATCCTTTGCCTACATCACACACTGATGACTACTTCATTGTGAACAATGCCCAGCAGAACAACATAACTTCAAACACATTTAACCTCTTAACCCCTCCAAAGAAAAAAAAATATGACATTTAATTTTTCTCCACCCCGCCTTCCCAGAACCATAACTTTTTTATTTTTCCATCAACATAGACATATGAGTGCTTTTATTTTTCAGGACAAGATGTACTTTCTAATGGTGTCCTCCATCGTACCATAGAATATACCTGGAAACCGCAAAAAAAATTCTAAGTGGGGAAAACTGTAAAAAAAAAAAAAAAACGTACTTGTGCCATGTTTGCGGGTGTTTTGTTTTTATGGAGTTCAATCTTCGGAATAAATGAGGTGTTATCTGTATTTTATGGGTTAATATAAATCCGGCAACACCAAACATGTACGGTTTTCATTATGTTTTGGTACCGTAAAAAATCCAAACGTTTTCTATTTTTGAAATTTGTACCGCGGTGCCATTTTCTGCGACCAATAACTTTTTTGTACTAACACGGACAGATGTAACACAGACGTAGAGGATGCCCCCTTTTTCTAGATACAATCCAGGATATAAATAGATGATGGAAGAGATCTCTATATTGACCTTTGATATAGTGAAACATTTATTATGTCACCCTGAAGCCTTCTTTTCTCTAAATTAAACAAACCTAACTTTGCTAATCTTTCTGGATATTGCAGTCCACCCAGTCCTTTTATTATTCTTGTTGCCCGCCTTTGTACCTGTTCAAGCTCAACAATGTCTTTCCTGTGAACTGGAACCCAAAACTGTACACAATATTCCATGTGTGGTCTGACCAATGACTTGTATAAAAGGAGAATGATGTTCTCATCATGTGCATCTATGCCCCTTTTAATAAACCCCATGATCCTATACGCCTTGTCAGCTGCTGCCCGACACTGGCTGCTGCAATTAAGTTTACTGTCCACTAGGATTCCCAAGTCCTTCGACATGTCACTTTTACCCAGCGTTTTTCTGTTTAACAAGTAATTATGAATTGGATTTTTCCTCCCCATGTGAATAACCTTGTATTTATCTGTGTTAAACCTCATCTGCCACTTCTCTGCCCAAACCTCCAACTTATCCAGATCCCTTTGTAATAACACATTTTCCTCTATTGTGTTGATTACTTTACAGAGCTTAGTATCATCTGCAAAGATTGATATTTTACTGTGCAATCCATGCGTAAGATCATTAATGAAAAAGAGGATAGAGGCCAATACTGAACCCTGTGGTACCTCACTAGTAACAGGGATCAAGTCTGAGTATGTACCGTTAATCACCACCCTTTGTTTCTATCACAGAGCCAGTTACTTACCCACTTGCAACATTTACCCACATTCAAAGGATTCTCATTTTACTTCCCAACCTTGTATGTGGCAGGGTATCAAACGCTTTAAAAAATCTAGATGTGACCCCCAATGCCTCATCCCAATCCACTCTAGAACTAACCTCCTCATAAAATATGATGAGATTAGTTTGACAGGACTGATCCTTCATAAACCCATGCTGAAACAGCGTTATACATTTATTTTCAGTGACATACTCCAGGATAGCATCTCTTAGAAAACCTTAAAACATTTTACCTACAACAGTTTAGCTTAATGGCCTATAGTTTCCAGGATCACTTTTTGACCACTTTTTGAATATTGGCACCACATTTGCTATACAATCCAATTATTTGGGACGTACCCAGTTACAATACAGACCATAAATATTGAAAACAGGGGCTTATCTATCTACTTAGTTCCGTTAGGACACAAGGGGTGTCTACCATCAGGACCTGGTGATTTGTCTATTTTCACTTCTTAAGGCAGAGCTGCACTTCTTCCTGGATTAGACAAGAAAAATTTTAAGTGGAGTTTACCTCATCCCTCTGCACATCAATAGGAATGTATTTTCCTCAGTAAATAAGGTGGAGAATAAAATTGTTCAATAGATTTGCTTTCTCTTCATCACCCGCTACAATATCTTCCACCCTACTTTTCAAAGGGCCAACATTTTCAGTTTTAATATTTTTACTATTTATATAGTTAAAAATATTTTTGGGTTACTTTTACTCTCTTTGGAAATATGCTCGCTCTCCAGCTATCTATATAATTTTTTTTTCTTATACCTTTTAAGTGCCTCTTCACTGCCCTCCTAAGCAGATTGAAAATAGTCTTTCTAAAATTCAATGTTTTTTGGCTCTACTAAAGGATAGTTGAAAATGTATTATGTTGTGGTCAATATTTTCTAGGTAGCCCCCAACCTGAGCTTTTGTTACTCTGTCAGGCCTGTTAGTCAATATTACTTCCAAGAGGGCCTTTCATCATGTCGGCTTCTGCACCAGTTGGGAAAGGTTACTGAGAAGTTACGGACAAAAACCTGTTTCCTTTATTAGAGCCATAGGTTTCAGTTTCCCAATTTATGTCTGAGTAGTTGAAGTCTCCCATAATAACTTCATTATGATTAGTCACCTCATCTATTTGTCTAAGGAGTACATCTTCCATGGGTTCTGTTATACTTGGTGGCCCAAAGCAGACCACTAATAGAATTTTATTATTGTTATTAACCCCTTTACATTTAACTATAATCACTCCACATGTTCATATCCTGTATTTATATCTTCCAGTAATGTTAGCTTTAGACAGGATTTTATATAAAGACATATCTCTCCCTTTAGCTTTTTACGATCTCTTCTAAATAAACTGTAACCCTGTAAGTTAATCGACTAGCCATAGCTATCATTCAGCCATATCTTAGTTATCGCCACTTTTTCATTTTTTTTTTTTAGCAATAAATAATTGTAGTAAACTTTATTGGTGAAATTCCTGGCATTGGTCAGCATAAAATTAAGAGGTTTTTTGTTTTAATTTTTTAACCCTATTCTTATTAACTATTACTACACCCTCTCCCGCCAATCCCTAATTTATTACTAATTTCCAGCTCTCTATCTTCACTAACTTGCATGCTGTATGTCTAGCTGCTCTGCCCCCAGTCTCTAGTTTAAATACTCCTCCAACTTCCTGGCCATTTTGTCCCCTAATATAGCTGCGCCCTTCCTATTTAGGTGCAGCCTGTACCTAGAGAGTATGTAGCCAAGACAGAAGCCAGCCTAGTTCTCCAAAAACACAAATTCCTTTTTTCCTACACCAATTTTTGAGTCACTTATTCACCTCACTGCCTCTATAGCATGGCATGTGGTACAGGTAGTATTTCTGAAAATACTACCTTGGATGTCCTTGCCTTCAGCTTCCAGCCTTAGTTGCTGAAGTAATTTTTAAGGATACTGCACCTTCCTCTAACTTTATCAATGACAGCTGGATTCTTACCAAGTAATCTGCCAACCCGAGCAGGGCCCCAGGTAAACACACTGTTGGACGATCCCAGTCTTTGTGACAGATTGACCTGTCTGTTCCCCTAATAATGGAGTCCCCAACTACCAATACCTATGTAGCCTGCCCTGAACTCCTATTACCCACCTTACTGGACCATACTGGGGAAGCGTCTTGCTGCAGCAGTGCTATTTCTGAACTGACATCGTCCTCATCCGCCAATCTTGCAAATCGGTGTTCTACATCAGGACTAGACGCTCTGACCCTTTTTCCTCTACCCTTCTTTTTGACTGTCACTCAGACTCCCTCCACCGTCATGTTGCCATCTTACTCTGCATCTACTCCAGCGAGTGTTTGCTCAGTGAGCAGCAGACTCGCTTCCAAGTTGGCAATGGATATCAGTGTTGTAACTTTTTCACTTAGATTCAGGATCTGGGCTTCTAAATGTACAGCGTGCACATCTTGCACAGCAGTATGCACTCTTAAACAGCTGTTCAAGGACTGCATACATTGCACAGGATGTGCACTGCAGAGCACTGTTAATCATGGAACTTATGGGGATATCACAAAAGTCAGAGACACAGAGATATAAACAGATAATTCAATACAATATTCTCACTTCTAAACTCCCCAAATCTGAAGTCCCTAAATCTTTAGTCCCACACTTAAAACAAAAACAAACTTTAGACACAAAACACTCACAAGTTCACACACTGGCTTTTTCAATTCAGTTTTAAATCTTTATTTCCCCACTGTTCTGCAGTGCTGCAGCAAACAAATGTGTCACTGAGGTGACTGTCCTAGGAGATGCAAAAGCCATTTGTCTTTTGGCTGTCAGCAGCAAAAGGCGACTGGCACCCGTTTTGTGTATTAGTATAGCTGCTGGTAGCAGTTGTTCTGGGCAGAACTTTTACTGGAGTGTCCAAAGAGCTGGGTGGGATGGTCACTCCCGCTTTTCCAGGTCCAGGCAAGGTTTGAGGGCTATGTAAGCCTGGTAGGTCAAGAGTGCTCTAGTTTGGTTCTCAGACTCATTGCAAGTTGCTGTGGAGTAGAACGTTGGGTTTGTGTTGAGCGAAAACAAGAGACTTTTTTCACAAGCTACAGGTATGTTGTGCCCTACAGTGATTGGGAACTGTGTCACCTCCATTATTTACATGGTCTCTGCTAAGGACCTGTTTGCCGGCTGAAGCAAGCTTTTCGTTTTGTAAAATAAAACCACCTATTATACAGAGCTGGGTAAGGACTTTCTTTTTTTTGCGGGATAAACTGATGTCTTAATTGGTACCATCTTGGCATTTATATGAGTTTTTGATCACTTTTTATTCCATTTTATGTGTTGTGGGATGAACAAAAATTCTTTAATTGTTTTTTTTTTTTTTACATCGTTCACCTGGGTTTAATTATTACCTATTTATAGAGTAGTTGCTATGCATGTGGCGATACCAATATGTGCCTTTATTTATTTTTTTTTTGATTTTGGTTGAGGCATTGTGTAAAGGGGAAAAGGGTGGTGTACGTGTTTTTATTTTATTTTTATTTATTTTTTTAAACTTGTTTTTATTACGAGTCTTCAAATAGAAAAAAACATGAAAAATTAATACAACAGTATCAAATTGCAGTTATCTCTGCACGCAGGCAGACAATTGGTTGTGAAGACTTCAGTTTTCACATTCTTTTTTCAACAAGAAATCAACAGAAGATTGAACTGCACAATAATAACAGAAAAGTCACTAGCCACAGTGTTCATGGCAATGGTTCAAATATCGTGGGCAGAAACTCGCAGAGGCAAATTAGGAAAGAGGCATAATTAACCAAATGATTAAACATTCAAATCAAGCAAACAACTCTGCTCCAATACATCCCCCCAATCCGCCACTATCCTCCGAAAAACCTCGCCAGCACCCCCCCCCTTTTGCGGTCAATTCAGAGAGGGCCACTTACCCCCAGCTCCATGCCACACTGGACGTTAAGCGGGTATCTTTACTGGAAAACAAGTTTTAGAGTAAAAGTAGGGATTCCACATCTGACTATCAGGCAAGAACCAAGATCCCGAAGGTTAATTGGCTCAGTGCCCCCCCAGTTGTTGAGCCAGGTACCAACCTGTCATTCCAAAGCAGGATCGTATCCTATTCCGAATTGGGGCCGGTAACGTGTCTATAACCGTCCGCCATAAAGCAAAAAACTTTAACTTTTTGTTCCATTCGCTGCGAAGCCTCTATCCAGTCCATTTTCAACAAGAAAAAGGTCTTTTCAAGGAAAAGTTGTCTGTTAGGGCTCGCCGGCTGGCTCCACACCTGCAAAATTGCCTTTCGCGCCGCTGCTGATAAAACGTGCAAAAGCCTCTTCTCCTTTCTAGTGTAGGACCCGGTCTCAGTATCTACGAACCCAAAGAGGGCCCATTGTGCGGTGGGGATGAATGCACGCCCGAGGTATCTTTGCACCCGAGATTCCACATCTGCCCAGTACTGTTGAATTTTAGAACAGTGCCAGAGGCAATGGTAGAGATCAGCTTCCAGCGTATCACACTTGAAGCATTTACTGGAGGTGTACAGCCCCATTCTATATCCCCTGAGGGGCATCAGATAGGCATTGTGTGCCACCTTAAGAGACATCTCAATATATCGGGATGCAGGAAGAAATCTATAGGAATCTGCAAGCGCCCGCAGTATGATATCGCGGGGCAAAGGTTGGGTCAACCTGCTCCCAACGCGAAAGTTGCAGGGAGGTTTGTGCATAATTAATGTGCCCTAGCAGATATCTGTAGAGTACCGAGAGGGGAGAGCGCCTCGTCGGTGGTCTCATTACGATCTTGTGAAACTCTGTACTCCATTCCGCCTCTGCAACATGTGGGAGGACGGAATTGAGGAAGCTGCTTGCTTGAAGATAAGTGAAGAAAGGGATTGGAAGGTCAGGAAACTGCAACTAGAGTTCCTGAAGCGGATAAGTCCGTCTAGCAGTCGGGTCCACCCATTCCGCGAGACAAGACAAACCCATATCATGCAACCGCCGGAATGAACCGTGTGAGGACCCACCCTGGAAGCGGGGGTTTCTGATCAAGGACTGTTAAAGCGAGTGGTCTGGTTATAGGCCCTTTAGCATTCTGACCTTCTTCCATGCCCTCCAAACCGGCATGAGAAGGACATTACTCCTAACATCAGATGGAAGCTCCACATAAGATAAGTGCAGGAATTTTACAAGAGAGGACTCCGGCATGAACAGACTATCCACCCGGCTTGTGGTGAATACATTTGAGGCCTGACACCAGTCCGAAAGATATCGTCCCAAGGCCGCTAGATTATAATACTTGATGTTGGGGAAGCCAAGACCGCCAAGAAGCTTAGGCTGATGGAGAATATGAAGTACCCGTTTGCCCCCCCAAATGAAGTTCCGAAAAAGGGCGTTAATGAGCTTTTCCTCCCTGGATTTAAGATATATTGGCAGCATATTAAACAAATACAGGTGGTGTGGGATCTCCACCATTTTAAGCAAGTTGGCTCGTCCCATAAAGGATAGCGGGATGTTCGCCCATTTCTTGAGAGTGTGTTGCAGCGCCGTCACATCTACAGATGTTCTCCGTGTATATTTTGTCGGGGTGCTGGGGTATGAGGATAACTAAATATTTTATGCTGGAAGTGCACCAGCAAAGATGATGAGGAGGTCCATAATGGACTCGATGGTCCTCAGAGTAGAAGACCCTCGCTCTTATCAATGTTTATATTGTACCCCGAGAGGTCTCCATTCACTTTAATATCCTGTAACACTGCCGCCAAGGTAGTTTTGGGGTTGGAGACCATCAGTAGCAGGTCGTCCGCATAGGCCGCCAGTTTTATCTTGCAGTCATTTAGCTTGATTCCCGGACATGTTTGGGATTGGGTGACGTGATACAAAAGGGGGTCAATGGAGAGGTTGAATAAAATGGGTGAAAGGGGACATCCTTGCTTCGCCCCGCAAAACAGATCTATGAGCGGGGATGATCGCCCATTCAGGAGGAGGGCCGTAGTCGCGTTCTGCTGCATGAGGGACAGGAAGGAAGGAAACACAGACCCAAACCCCCGCTGCCCCAGTGTGGCAGCCAGAAAAGGTCATGAGACCTTGTCAAAAGCCTTTTCCGTGTCCAAGCTTAACAGCATGGACACCGGGTGGCCAGGATCTTGCGCCGCTGTTGCTGCCGCCACAGCCAGCCTTACATTCCTGATCGAGTGTCGGTTAGAGATAAAACCCGACTGGCAGGGATGTGAAATGACAGGCAAAAATTTCTGAAGTCGGTTAGCAATAATTTTGGACAGGAGCTTATAATCCTGGTTCTGCAGGGATATGGGCCGGTATGACGTTAAAGACGCAGGATCCTTCCCGTCCCTCAGCAGCAGCACCGTTTTGGAGTCATAAAAGGAGTCTATCAGGGTAGACCGGATGTAGACGTCGTTAAATAGCTGAATTAGATGGGGGACAATATCGGGTTTCAGGATCTTGTAGAATTCTGCCGTGTAGCCATCGGGCCCTGGCGATTTACCGTTGGCTAATGAAGTAATTACCGCCGAGACCTCCTCCACGGTGATATCAGATTCTAGCTGTAGGCGTTGGTCCTCGGTAAGGCCTGGAGTACGCACCGAATCTAAAAATCCCGCGACCTGGTCCGCATCAAAAGGGTTGGCGCTATACAGGGACTCAAAATAAGCCACAAAAGCATCCTCGATGCCTTTAGCATGAGGAAAGTACTCAGAAGATCCTGGGCTTCTGCATAACGCGCCTTTGATTGCGCTGAGGGGCAAGCCGCAAATCTTTGCTGGGCAGCCCGCAAGTCCTCATGTAACCTTCTAAATTTTTCATTCGCGTCCCTACGCCTCATGCCCATGTAACTGATTATTAGGCCGCGCAGCACCGCTTTCGCGGTGAGCCAAAGCAAGGGTGCATCCCCGGCATGTTCTTTGTTGTCCGACAGAAACTGAAGACTACTGCGCTTTTAAAAAGGCTCTAAAGTCGTCTGATTCATACAGATGTGTGGGGAATTGCTATGACCTGCCCATAGTGGGGCCGTCCGGGATGGCTAAAACTAATTGGATAGGACCATGGTCCGAAATCGTAATAGGGTGAAGATCCGCCTGCATCACCGTTGAGTGAGGAGTCGTAGTCAGCAGGGCCATGTCAATGTCAGTCGTGAACAGCTGAGTAAAAAGTGAAAGATCGGTCTGTGGGGTTCATGAGCCGCCAGGGGTCATAGACACCCAGGTGGTCCATAAGGTATGTGATCGAAGAGTTGAAGGGCCCTGCGACTCGACCTGTGCCGTATCTGTCCAAAGTGGGGTCTGGGGCCACATTAAAGTCCCCCACTAATTATTAAGTTATCATGTTCCCGCTGCAGTAGAAATTGGTTAGGTCGGCAAAAAAAGGAGTCATTTGGGCATTCGGAGCTTTGAGGTTAACCAAGGGGTACAGCCGGTTGGCAATCATCACTCTCAAATATATAAATCTGCCTGCCTCATCAATATATTTGGGCAGCAATAGACTGTTTCTAGGCCAGCACGGAAAGTATATGGCGGGGCGCCCGGGACTTTTACAATAGTTGGCCAGCACCGGTGGATCCAGCCATCGGGCTCGCAAGGGTACGAAATTGTTCTTCTTCCAATGTGTCTCTTGCAGTCATATAATGTCCGCCTTCAATCTTTTGAGGTAGAGCAAAACGCATCTGCGTTTTTCTGGAATATTAAGGCCCGCAACATTCCAGAAGAGGACATTTATTTGCGGAGTCGGGGGGCAGCCCAGGGTTAGAGAGGCGTCTCCACTCATCCCGCATCCCTAAACAAGGGAAGCCGGCAGGAGAACACCCATAAACAGGGATGGTTGCAAGCGTTTCCCCGCGAGCGCTTTCCCATCCGATGAGGGGAGGGAGGTGGCGAGTATATGTCATCTCTGGGGAGCAGACCAGGACGACATAAAATCTAGAGAGCGGCGGAACCCAACAAAAGTGTGTGAACATCCCAAAATTTTACAACAAAAATAACAAATTAAACCAAGATACCGCAGTAAGCGGCAACCCTAGCCCCGAGGAGAGCTAAAAAGCATTAATGAGACCTCTCCAAGAGGTATTCTATAGCGCTCCAGGCCAAAATTATATTGTGTGGCTGGCCTTCCCGAGAGCCAAGAGGAGCTCCAATAGCTAATCTCCGTCCTGCTGCAAAAACCGCCTGGCCGCCTCTTCCGGGGAGTCGAAGGTTATCCTTCTACCATTGTCCAGGACCTTAAGCTTTGCCGGGACAAGCAGCTGGAATCTGATGTTATGGTCATGCAAATAACTACAGACCGGATGGTATGCTTTCCTCTTCAGGGACACCCTATTGGAAAAGTCCTGGAAAATAAGAATCCTCTCACCGGCCACCTTCAGTTCTCGACATCGCCGGTAAGCCCGCAAAAATTGTTCCTTGACAGATCAGTTGTGAAAGCGAGCTATCACCGGTCTGGGACGGGCCTCCCCATCCCCGCGGACCCCAATCCTGTGCACTCTTTCCACCTGTAAAGGGTCGTTTGGAAGATCCAGGGCCAGGACTCCAGCTAAGTCCACCAGCAGATACGTTGCTAAAGACTCGGGGAGCACCGATTCTAGGATACCGATTAATCTCAGGTTATTCCGTCTTTCACGGTTCTTGAGGACGTCCAATTTTTCCTGCAGCATATTGATGGTCTCCTGGGCCGATGAGGAGGCCTCCTCTAAACTTGACACCGCCGTCTCAATGGATGCTGAATGGGACTCCAGGTCTTCAATTTTTTGCGAATTTGTTGTTATTTGCGACAGCGCTGCGTTAATAGACGATTGGATAAGGTCTATGCGGCGGTCCATGGACGATTGCATAAGGTCCATGCGCCGGTCCAGAGCCAGCAGCAGCAACTTGGAGACCTCCTGTGCCAAGGCCAGCGCAGAAGACAGAGAAGTGTCTGGGCCGTCAGAGAGGGAAGGTGGGGACGGTGCAGGAGATCCCACTGGTTCCTGGTCTTTTGAGAGAGGCGGATTATTGGCCATGGTGGGGGCGGGTGCCCGAGGGGTCGATTTGAATGTCGATCTTTTCTTGGCCTGCTGTGGCGTGGCAAGCGGTTGAGTCCCGGTCTGGAGGCTGAGGCGGAAGAACGGGTTGTTCTGTGCGGCGGGAGCCTGTTTACAAATTTGTCCATACTCCCCTTGATGTAAGAGCGACAGGCAGCCAGTCCCAAGGGCTGCCGGCAGGGGACAACGGGAGGGCCTTCCCCAGGGATTAGGAGAGGGCGTGCTATATCCAGAAGCAGGGGCCTCCTAGGCTATTCTGGAGAAATGAAGATGCAGATCAGAAGGCCAGCCAGAGAAACCAGAGCATCAAAAATCGGCCACTGGGCTGCATGGGAGGCCAGACATAGACTCACTTAACCAACATAAGAGCAGACATATGCATCATAGTATGAGATTAGCTACATCAAGATGAGGCAGCAAACAGTTAGAAACACAAAACGTAGTGAGAGCAGGCCGTCACAATCGACTAGTAAGATGGTGCGCCTTAATAGGTCTGGGCCGCTAGTGGCAAGAAAGCAATAGGTGAGAGACTAAAAGGAGTATATCTGTAGTCAGAGTCAATAGATAGCGACAAACTCCCAGGTATTTATTAAATAGGAAAGTCTATGTACGAGTCACTCACGGACAGCAGGTGGCAGTAAAAGCTGTCAGTCTGTGATGGTAGAGCCGCAGAGTCCACAGCAGCAGGAATGTCTGTGCACAAGTCACTCACGGACAGCAGGTGGCAGCAAAGGCTATCTATCTGTGATGGTAAGGCCGCAGAGTCCACAGCAGCAGGAATGTCTGTGCACAAGTCACTCACGGACAGCAGGTGGCAGCAAAAACTGTCTGTGATGGTAGAGCCGCAGAGTCCACAGCAGCAGGAATGTCTGTGCACAAGTCACTCACGGACAGCAGGTGGCAGCAAAAGCTATCTGTGATGGTAAGGCTATGTTCACACGGCTTAACTGCGGGACGTAATTACGCCCTGCATTTACGCCGTGTGGCCGGGGCGGGAGCGTGGGGGCCAGCACTTCGCCGGCCCATAGACATTCATTACCAGCGGCACGTATACGCCACTGGTAATTCACATGTCACTTATCTCCCCCCTCGGCGTATTCGCCGAGCAGGGAGAGGAGATGTAATCCATAGTTCTCTATGAGAACTGTGAATTACCGTAATGACTGGGCCGTTTTCAGCCCGTAATTTGCGCACTCTGGCACGTAATTACGGACCGAATTATGGCCCATTTTAAGCCGTGTGAACATGGCCTAAGACCGCAGAGTCCACAGCTGCAGGAAGAGCTGTGCACAGGTCACTCACAGACAGCAAGTGGCCGCAAAAGCTATCTATCCCTAGTGGTAGAACCGCAGAGTCCACAGCAGCAGGGATGTCTGTGCACAGGTCACTCACAGACAGCAGGTGGCAGCCAAGGCTATCTTTTATTTTATTTTTCATGTTTGTGTTTCACTTTTCTTTTTTTACTTTTTTCACTTTTCCATTTGTGGGAAGGGGTTAATTCCTGTGAAACACCTAATGGGTTAATAAACTTACTAAATGCTGTTTAGAATACTTTAAAGGGTGTTATGTTTCTTAGATAGAGTCATTTATGGGGGTATCTAACATACAGGCCAATAAAAGCCATGTCAGAACTGGAATGGTCCCTTAAAAAATGTATATTGCAAATTTTCTTGAAAATGTGAAAATTACTACAAAATTTCTAACCCCCAAATGTTGTAAAATATATATATGTATGTATATATACATACATATATAGGTGTTGATTTTTCTATCCCTATTGCTACAGTACAAACTTTGTATTACCTTCTTGGCCACTGACTCAGGACAGGTGGGAGCAGGGTCTTTTGTGTGTCTCTCTGCCTGGACTCTCCTTGTGCCTCTTTAAATAGCTGTATTGCAGATCTTTACATCCTTTCCCATGCAGCACATTGTGCTCAGCTGACACAAGTGCGCTCAATTAGCATTAATTAGCTGAGTGCAACACACAAGATTTAAACCTCTGTTTTAGCTTCATTTCTCTGTATGGACCTGATAAAACGCTATCCAGCGAGAAACGCGTGGTCCTGTTTTAATGTCCTAATAAACTGTATCTATACTTTATCAGTCTAGCGCCATCATTCCCTCTTTTTTTTCCCTTTTATCAGACTATAATTTAGTTGTGATTTTTAATATATCACTGATATCTTCCTATTATTTGGCAATGCTTGGAGCCAAGGAAGCGAGGCGACTGCTGTGACTGAACTTTCTATAAGCTCTGGGAAAGTTGCGCCTCCACCATTGTGCAACAAAATCAGGTTAGTGCGATACTGACCAACGGATAATCTTTTATTCCAGACAATCTACACTAGGAGCGCCTTTTTTTCTTCTTTTTGTTTTACAAAAAAAATAAAAAGACACTTAAAAAATTATGCCAACCTACAGTACACATATGGTAGATGCTAGTTCTAAACTATTTTGAGTGGAATAACTATCTGACTTGCATGCAGAAATTTTTGACGTTTGAAAAGAGTACATTTTTCACATTTTTCACGATAGTTTTCACAAATAAACCAGGATTTTTTTTCATCAAAATGTTTTTCTAAATTAAAGCACAATGTGTCACTAGAAAACAATCTCTGAATCACTTGGGATAGGGAAAAGTGTCAAAAAGTTATTCTCACATTAAGTGACACGTCAGATTTCAAAACTGTTGCTCTGTCAGAAAGGCCAAAACTGAATGCAGCGGTAAGGAGTTAAAGATTGCCTTTAGATTGGTTCCCAAAATTGGTGGTGGATACGATAATAACCCTGCTAGTGCATATCCTGGGTTGAAGTTGTGACCCAGATAAAAACCTAGATGGAGGACATTATAAAGCATTGAAA
Source organism: Phyllomedusa bahiana (assembly GCA_025379985.1). Lineage (NCBI taxonomy): Eukaryota > Metazoa > Chordata > Amphibia > Anura > Hylidae > Phyllomedusa > Phyllomedusa bahiana. The sequence continues at coordinate 58,880 of JAODAL010009021.1, forward strand.
TTTTGGTTGATATGGTCCTTGTTTATTTGTGAAAAATATCAAAATGTTGTAAAACTTTGCTCTTTTCAAAATCCTAACATTTCTGAGTGTAAGACAGATGGTTTGTTTCTAACTAGTATTTACCACATGTCCATTTCATGTCGGTACAATTTTTAAATGTCTTTATTTTTAGGACATAAGCGGCCTTATAAATTTAGTAGCAATTTTTCACATTTTCAAGAAAATTTGCAACACTGATTTTTTTGGGGACTAGTCCAATTCTGTTGTGGCTTTGGGGGGCTTTCATATAGACACCCCCATAAATCACCCCCATAAATCACTCCATTTAAAAAAAAACTTCACCCCACAAAGTATTCAAAAAATGTATTAGCCTTCTCAGTGTTTCACAAAAAATAAAGCATGGAGGAGATGAATTTTCTAAATTTCACTTTTTTTTTGGGCAGATTTTCAATTTAATTAATTTTTTACTGTAACACAATAAATGTTAACAGGGAGAAGCAGCACAATTATTGATTTTCCTGATTCTGCCGTCAGAAATATCCCATGTGTGATCCTAGTATGACAAAATACTTAATTTTCCACCATAATTTGCAAATAAATTCTTTCCAAATCAGCAAAGCTCTGTATGTAGCAGGGATTCTCTTTCAGTTGAGCTATACCACCTGAGCAGGGGGAGCTGAGGACATAGCTGCTACATACAGTACAACAGGTACAGCACACTGAGGACATAGTGTGACAGGGTTTACAGGCATCTACATTACACTGCTGCTGGTGTTATATCCATCGCAGACATAGCAACCCAGAGAAAATCTGTGTGCACACGATGTAGACTTACAGGTTCCCCCCTGCACAGTGGACTCTTCCAGCTCAGAGGCAGGAGATTGATACAACTGTCATCCATCAAGCTGTCAGGTGCTGACTTGGCCCGACTTCAGAGCTGTCTTAAAGGGCCAGCGCTTTTTTTTAAAACAGAATTACATGTGAAATGCTTTGATTTCCCTAATGAAGCATATTTAAGGAAGTGTTTGTATTTTAATCTCCTGTTATTTCATGAGGATTCCCTGGAGGTGATAGGTACTCTTTAAGGTGCTAAAATGGTGTAAAAAAGACCACAATTGGAAACTACGTTCCTCAAGGAAAAGTTTTAGGGGTATATTGAGTATATTGACTCCAGAGGTGTTTTACAGATTTTCTTTCTATTTTGCATTGAGCCATGGAAATGAAAATTTCATTTTAGCTAAAGAATTTTATTTTCATAAGGAATCCTTATGAAATTTGGATAACAAATCCAAAATTTGTTACACACTTTCTTCCAAGTACAGCAATACCTTATATACTGTACACTACTCACAAAAAGTTAGGGATATTTGGCTATTGATTGAAATAGACATGCATAAAATTTCTTGACTTTATTTAAATGAACAAAATGAGACCATCTCTTAACTTAGAACACACATGCCCAACTGTTCAATGTTTCAGTTATTTTACACAACTTGCGATCTCTAACAAGGAGCTTAAAGAGGACCTATCACCACTGAGTACACCAAGCTATATTACAGGATATAACTAAACATGAAATGAATGACCTATGGAAGCACGACCACTGTAAATACACTCATTATATTTTGAGAGATCCACCTAGTAAACACCTGATGGGAGTCACCATCTTGAGGTTGGCAGTTCAATGTGCTGTGTCCAGATAGGCCCTGCCCCCTGATTCCAAGTTTGAATGCACAGGATTCCAGGCTTGTATGCACTGCAGTAATGAGCAGCGTTACAGCTCACAGTAGTCTTCTCAGGGTAGGTTCACACAGCGTTTTTGGGTACATATTACTCACTGAGGTAATATGTAATCCTTCAGGTCTTGATAATCTCTCAAAAAGAAATTATTTTTTTTATAGATAGATATCTCAGGACACATACTGTCGCTGATCGCTGGAGGGCAGGAATATGCCATTTATGTAGGCGCAGTAGATTCTTGTTGATATAGTGACTCTAAATAGTAGCCTTAAGTACTATGTGTACATATAGATTGTTTTGATGGGCCTGGACATATTAAGATGTATATTATTACTGATCGACACATGGTCAACTAACAAGATTTAGTAGATTTATTTGGTATTTCAGGAAGGAAGCCTACGAGTAATGAGAAATCTAGGTTCCAGCAACTCTGCTGGGACAGCTCCGTAACTAGCGCATGCTCTGTCCTGTACTACTGACACCTGCGCAGCAGATTTATGTCCTGTGAAGCGTGGATTGAGTAAGAGGAAGAATCTGCTGGTTTAGACCATTCTAAATATTAACCACTTACCGCCACGGCCAGTTTTGACCTAGTTCACAGAGCCTCAATTTTAAATCGGACGTGTTACTTTATGTGGGAATGACTTTTTGATACTTTTATCTATTCATGTGATTCAGAGATTGTTTTCTCATGACACATTGTGCTTTAAACTAGCAAGACATTTTTTACATTTTGTAAAAAATTTTTACATTTTCAAGAAAATTTGCAACATATATTTTTTGAGGAACCAATCCAGTTCTGACATGGCTTAAAAAGATGATAGAGGCCTGCAACTGACATCATAGGTAGACCTCAACTATGAGAGACAAAATGAGAAAACAAATCCAGAAAATCACATTGTCTGATTTGGAAATAATTTATTTGCAAATTATGGTGGAAAATAAGTATTTGGTCAATAACAAAAGTTCATCTCAATATTTTGTTATATATCCTTTGTTGGCAATGACAGAGCTGAAACATTTTCTGTAAGTCTTCACAAGGTTGGCACACACTGTTGCTGGCATGTTGGCCCATTTCTCCATGCAGATCTCCTCTAGAGCAGTGATGTCTTAGGGCTGTCGCAACACAGACTTTCAACTCCCTCCAAAGGTTTTCTTTGGGGTTGAGATCTGGAGACTGGCTAAGCCATTCCAAGACCTTGAAATGCCTCTTACGAAGCCTCTTACAATTTTGTTTCTGGTGTCCTTCAACAGCTCTTTGGGCTTCACCATAGTGGAGTTTGGAGTGTGACTGTTTGAGGTGGTGGACAGGTGTCTTTTATACTGATAAGTTCAAACAGGTGCCATTACTACAGGTAATGAGTGGAGGACAGAGGAGCCTCTTAAAGAAGAAGTTAAAGGTCTGTGAGAGCCAGAAATCTTGCTTGTTTGTAGGTGACCAGATACTTATTTTCCACCCTAATTTGAAAATAAACTCATCCCAAATCAATGATTTCCTGGATTTGTTTTCTTATTTTGTCTCTCATAGTTGAGGTCTACCTATGATGTCAATTACAGGCCTCTCTCATCTTTTTAAGTGGGAGAACTTGCACAATTGGTGGCTTACCAAAAATACTTTTTTTATACTGTATTTCCAAAGATGCAGAAAGGACTGCAGCAATGATGTCCGCATTTGGCAGTGAATGCGTAGTTGGAACTGGGGAAAGGCGAGAATGACTTTAATTTTTATTTTATTTTACTTCAAGTCCTAGGGCTATTTAAATGACTTTTTATGAGGTGGCTAACTCCTTTAATAAAGGATTTTATCAACTGTAAAATAAAAGGTGTTATTTACCTTGGTACTTGTCCCTTGAATACATTGGAAATATTAAAAGAAGGTTCACTAAATGCATTAGGGATCATGTGGGATATGTTTAAAATAAGAGAGACCCCTTACATTACAGCATTTGTGGGAAAAACATGCAGGGGATGTACACGGGCTTAAATGCTATGCTATTGAGGTAGCACAACCAAGAGGTTGTAACTGGGATACATTTTTGTTGCAAAAGGAAGGTTAATGGATACAACTAGTGTTGAGTGATTTAATCGAGAAAAGTTAAAATCGGTCCATTTTTACATTTTTCTCGATCCGATTTTTCCCCCTTAAAATCGGGTAAAAATTGAGATCGAGAATTAAGATCGAGCTATTTTCTCTGCTTCCTGTACTTTTGGCAGCCACTCAGTGCAGAGCACAGAGGGGGGGTCAAAAACATCACCGCTTATTGGCTGCTAAAATCACTTGACTTTTTTTTATGTTTGTCACTGTATTTCCTGGTGAATGCCATTATGATTAAAGACTGTGAACTGCACACAGTGCTCTCTCTGCTGTGCGTGTTTTAAAGCAGTCAGACACATTTCCCAGCAATTTCACAAAGGAAAAGCTGCTAGATAGAGTAGATAGGGTTGGGGTACAGCAAGATTAGGGAATCCTAATCCTAAAACAGTTGTAGTTAGGGATTAGGGTTGATATTGCTGCACACTGCTTCTTTGCATAGCCCAAAAGTTCCTTGCTGCAGTTTTGGGGGCACAGCTTGTGCACAAGACACTGTTAGGAAATCTGCTCTAAAAAGAAATCGCTGTAATATACTGGCTTCTTGCAGAAAATTTTGTTCCATAGCCAAAATGTCCTTGCTGCAGTTTTGGGAGGACAGCCGGTGTACAAGACACCGTTCTTCCATAAGACCCCATTTCACAGATATTCCATAAAAAAAATCTATTTCTAATCCTAGTTGGTTGTTGCAAAGTATAGAAATTCGAGAACACTGTTGATTTGTTGTCAGGATTCTTCCATAAGACCACATTTCACAGATATTCTATAGAAAAATGTTTGTTTCTAATCCTAGTTGCCAGTTGCAAAGTATAAGGATTCAAGAACACTATTGATTTTGTGTCAGGGTTTCTAATCCAATTTGCCAGCTGGAAATTATAGGAATTTCAGAACACTTGTGATTTGCTGTCTTTGGAGTACAGTTCTTCAATAAGAGACTGAACAAATCCTGACCTTTTTAATATTCATCTTTTTGAACATGGAGCGAACTAGATGTGGTAAGCGAGCAAGGAGTGGCATAGTACGTGGAGCTAGAGGTTTGAGACAAAACGCTCCTTCCAGTGCTCCGGACAACACACAAGCGAGCACATCTTGAGCTGCAGAAGCGTCAGGCCTGTCATCGCTTGGCCGGTTCCCTGTGAATCTCAGTACTGAAGAGCGTCGTCAATCTGCTCTTCAGTGGTTAACACAACCTGAATCGAGTGGTTTTACCTCCTCGTCCTCTCAGTCACGGCCACAAATGTCATCGTCATCATCAGTCCATCCTGAAGCAAACAGCCCAAAGGTCAACCAATGTACAAACCACTCCATATAATTCATATTCTGAAGATCTCCTTGATGACACAATGCGGTTGGGGTCAGAAACCATTTCAAAAGAACAAGAAGACAAAGAGGATGATTTTGTCTGCTTTTAAACCCAATCGCGCCTGCCCTCAGAGGAGGAGAAGGAAGCTGGTCAGTCGGCAGAAATCACGAGCGGTCAGCAATGCCTCACAGTTCCTGTGGCTTCTAGCCTGCAGCTTGAGGATGTAGACTGTCGGTACGAGGAAGTCACCTGTGATGATGATGTTGATGATGACATTGCAGATCCAATGTGGTCTTTTCAGCAGCAGTTGCTTGCGAGCGTCTCATGAGTGGAGGAGGAAGATGATGGGTTAGTGTCAGTACGGGTCTGGCCTCAGAAAGGGAGAGGGCGGTCGCACAAGTCCGCGGACATTAATTCGCCAGCCATGGTCAGTGGTGGCAGCGGGAACACTGCTACTAGGTTTTCACCGTCAAAGAGGTCCAGGACCTGTGAAGCCTGGGCCTTTTTCCATTAAGCCTCAGATTCGCCGGCCGATGTCATATGCCGGAGGAAAGTAGAAGAAAGAATCTAAAGGGTTTAACCACGAACATTTACAGGCACATGCATCTAAAGGGTGAATTGATGTGGAGGAGTCACTTGGAGATACACAGATCCTGGGCTTCCAACCACTGTGACATCCTCTGTCTCCTCCTCCTCCGCCACTTCCAAGACCAAGAGGTCCTCTGCTGCCAATGTGCCAGAGAAGCATGAACAAGCACTATCCCCAGTCCCAGACATTGTCAGCTGATTCTCACCTGCCAGCACCAGAGACACAGCCTACCCTTTTTCCTTCCACCAGTTTGAACTGCACGCCGTACAGCGGCCAGTCTGGCAGCCAGCCTTCTGTGTACCAGGTTTGGGAGCATAAGAAACGCTTTCACCTCAACCATCACAAAACTAAAAGCCTGAATGTCGCATTGCCAGGGTTTTGGCCTTGGAAATGTTGCCTTTCCGCCTGGTAGACACAGATGGGTTCCGCCATGTCATGGCCCTGGCATGCCCCCAATACCAATTGCCGAGTAGGCATTTCTTTGCCAGAAAAGCTGTCCCTGCCCTGGCCAGTCACATGGCAGAAAAAATCTCCAGCGTGTTGGCTGCATCTGTGTCCACCAAAGTCCATCTCACTACAGACACATGGACTAGTAAGCAAGGTCAAGGGCGTTACATCTCACTGAGTGAGCGATGTGGATGACAGGGTCTCTGGTGATGATAGTGGGTCTTGGCGGACACTCTTCCACACTGCTGGAATGGTGCAGGTTCCAGATCCCCAACCTCCATGGGTAGCATCACGTGCCAAGAGAAACCAGGCCGTTCTGAAATTAACGTCTTGGAGACCGTCAAACCACAGGGGTCAGTAGACTTACGCACATCCCTTGCCTGGCACACGCCATGAACCTGGTTGTGCCGAAATTTCTCAAGCACTACCTGGGTCTTGACTGTCTGCTGAGGAAGGCTCGAGGTCTTAGATAACAGTTCCGGCACGCGCACCCTGCTTCGGCACGACTGGCAGCGTTACAGCGTCATCTGGGCCTCCCCATCAACCGTCTCCTTGTTGACATGGCAAAATGCTGGAATTCAACAATACACATGCTCCAGCGATTGTGGCAGCAGCGTCATGCTATTATGCAGTATGAAGTGTCGTATGACCTGACGAGCAGTGGTGCGGACCTCAGGGTGTTGAGCCATAGAGAGTGGAGGCAGGTGAAAGATCTTTGCACCATCCTTGCCAGTTTTGAAGACACCATCAAAATAGTCAGTCAGGAAAATGCCATTGTCAGCATGACCATTGGGGTGATATTTTTACTGGAAAAAGTGTTAGACACTCTGTGGCAGCAGGTCCCAGCAGTGATGGAGGAGGAGGCGGACAACAGATGGCGGGACACAGATCCTTACTCGCCAGAGGATGTAGAAGGCCCGACTGTTTCACAATTTATTATTAGTCTTCTTAAGGCGGTAGTTCTGGGTCCAGGGTGGGTGTAGGACAGCAGTTCAGCTCACAGAGTACAGCGCATGAGGCTAGTCAGGGCTGTGGTGATTCTCAGGATGAGAAAGTGGAGGAGGAGGAGGAGGAGGCAGGGCTGGATACCGACTGTACCGATTTCCCCTCAGTGGTAAGAGGTTGGCACAGATTTAAGGAGGAGGAAGAAGACGAGGAAGATCTGTTTAGTGCCCCTCAACCCCGAGGCTTGGGAAATCCTGGCCGCATCTCACACATGAGTGCTTGGATGCTACATTACCTGCAACATGATCCACGCATCAAGGCAATCACAATGAACAGCAGCTACTGGGTGGCCACCCTCTTTGATCCACGTTACAAATCAAAATTCAGCAAATTCCTTCCACCCACACAAATTGACAGTAGAATGCAGAAATTTGAGAAAGTGCTCATTGACCAACTCGAGACATCTGTTGCGTGTTCTTCATGTTCTAATTTCACGGTGGAACAACGTCAGCAACGTGCCAGCAGTAGGGAAAGGCAAAAGTAGCCGGGAGTAGCGGCAGCAGCGCAGCAGGCAGGGGTGGCAGAAGCCTAATTTGGGTGACATGTGGCAATCGTTATTTACCACCTACCAACGCCTGCAAGGCAAAGGGGAGCATTCAGACACACAGAGGGCCGCCTTAGGCCATGGTCCATGACTACTGTGGCTCAACCCGATGTTTTTAGACTTGGTCCCGGACCCCCAAACAACTTTGAGTGTCCAAACTGGATGAATGGCCCGAGCTTGCTAGCACGCACATAGAAGTTTTATCTGCCCAGCAGCCAGCATCATCTCAGAACGCACTGCAGCACAGCTGGCGGGGTTTATAAATGGACAAACGTATCCATCTTTCCCCTGAGAATGTGGATCGTTTGACTTTTATCAAAATGAATCAAGCGTGGATCTCTGACGATTTTGTTGCCCCAGTTGCCGATGTCACCCACTAGTAAACTGTAGCACGTCTTCTTTACAAAAAAAAAATCAATGGTCCTATTGAAAAAAATCTTATTCAAAATATTCATTTCTTCATGCAAATTTTATTCTGAGTGTCCAAAAGGTCATTTCTGCTGTTTTTGGGATCAGGCTACTGTAAAAGGGGTGCCAAGGGTGCCAATAGGGCAGTACTCCTATCAGTGGCCCTAATCAAAAAGGGGCCCAATGATATGTTAAAAATTGGAACTAGTAATGGGTGGGGGCCCCATTTGATTTAGCTGCATGACACGGTTAATAGATGCCCGACGGCAGCCCTGGCTACCACTTCACCCCCTATAACTACGGCCCTGCCAGTTGAACCTACATGTTCCCCATTGGGATGCTCTTGCTGCCACCACATATATGACATGTTCTTGGGTCCTGGTGAAAAAAGTGATAGGGGGCTCCTGCTACATTACCATGTGCTATTTCCAATACCAATGTCTTCTTATGCATCAAAGAGCCCCATAGCAGTTGCTACCGCTTTACCTGCTATAGCTATGCTGTCCTCATCTTTTCAGTTAGCCATTGAAAAGAATTATTTTTTTCTGTGAATTTTTTTTCTGTGACTCAGAGCCAAATTGTCTTCACTAAGATGTACCATGTATCCAGTTTACTGTTATGGATGGTAATTCCAGCTTCTCCTCACCTGTTTCGGTCTAAAAATTAACCTGATCATCTTCTCCCATTGACTTTAATGGGAATCGGAGATTGATCGAGATCGAAAAATTGACACGATTTTCTTTAAAATCGTCAATGGACTCGATTTTTTTAGTGATTGCTCATCTCTAGATACAACAGATGTCTATGGTGTCTTCTTGTGCTTAAACAAACATCTTACCTTAAACTGTTCAGTAAGGGATCCATTATAATTTAATATCATGGCCAATGATTATCATATATATCTTATTATGATAATTGTAATATTTGACCAGTTATGCCTTGTTTTGGTTGTTGGAAACTATTCAGTTGCATACAACTCATTTGGCACTTTTTGCCTTTGTTTACTGTTATGTCGGAATACATTGCAAATCTTGCATTTCATTCTCAAAGTTATCTGCATTTTATCTTTGTATTTTATTCTCCGTATTTATTTTTATCGTTGTGGTATACAGAGATATTAAAATCACTGTGAAAAAAATATATATACAATTGTAGGCTTTGTTTTTTAATCTACAAAATAATCTGTGTTGGATGGAGAGAATTTTGGATATAAATACACCAGTTATTTGTGACAGAATCTTGTGCATCAAATAACTAGTGAACATTGTTTATCAAAGCCAGTTGGAGTGCAACAATTAATGTGGGATTACTTTTATCAATATATTCCGGTATGCATCTTATGCAAGTACCATTATCTTTACCAACATTATATTCTTTTGGTCTCATTTTCTTTTCCCTAATGAACCGTCATTTGTTTAGCGGGGAAACATGTGAAGAGATGGATTTTTATATGTATATATTTGGTTAGTTCACGGACTTAGTAGGGAGAGACTTCAAAAGGTGGGGGTGCCCTTTTCAGGGAGGTTCCTCTGCCAGTAAGTTAAGGTGTTATAAGGAGTTTTAAGGGAGCCTTCTGTACATTCTGGATATCTGTATTTTGGACTTATTTTTTTAACTTGTTCACTAAAGTATTGATACAACTCCTAGTATGTGCTTTTAATCCAATAGAATTTTATAGATGAAGAGAGTAAATCAGAACAAGTTTCATGGAACATCGAGTGCATAAATTCAGCTGTAGGTCATGCGAGTGGTTAGTACACTGTTAATTCCCTCTTTCAGTATGATATGTGAAATTTGTATAACTATATTGTTTTTTTAATAGAGATTGTTATAAATATCCTCCAGGTCCTTGTTTAGGTATTTTAAAACTGCTTTTTAGCTACCATTTATGTATTTTCTATGATCTATGATTATTTGTCTTATTAAGTAGCAATATAATTAAGTTTTAGCAATTTTGCAGTGTATGTTTCAAATAAACAAGACTAAAGCAAATTATGTATTTTGGTCAGTGATGTTTATTTCCATTGCCAACCAAAACTAAAAGCTGAAAATGGCCTGGAAATAGTTTGGCATGTACTACAACAAATGGTCCATGATGTTTGTTGAAAGTTCCAGCTTAGAGAAGTGTAAAACAAAAAACACATGAAACAAAGTAAAAAACAAACACCACCTTTTCCCAACTACAAATGCTTATCACTGAAAAAACAAAAAAATATGAACAGTACACATATTTGGTATTGATGTGTGCATAACTGCCTCCTATAACCCACAAATGAATGCTGTATAAAATAAATATATACAATGGCATAAAAAGCAATCAAAAAGTCATACGAAACCCAAAATGGTAACAATGAAAATGCCAATTCACCCCACAAAAAGCCCTAACACAACCTTGTCAACTGAAAAATAAAAAAAAGTTATCATTATTAGAAAAAGCGATACATAAACATTTAAAAATTAGTGATCCCCCGTTTATGGCTATCCACTTCCAGTCCGTCCATTTCTTCATGGTTTCGGGAAATTCACACACTGCAACGTATGGAGGAGTTTCACGCTGACTCTCTCTCCCTAACCGTGAAACACCTGCAAGTATGGGATGAGTGGTTTGTCTTCTGTCGTACAGACCGGTATCGTTCCGCTGGTTGAGATAAGTCTGTGGGTGTCCAAACCAGTTGGCTGTCTACGATCTGGGAGCAGACTGTGGGGGTGGGCGGGAGTTGTCCGGAGATCCTTTTTCTATTTTTTTTATTTATTTTTTTCTCTCTCTTTGACGTTTGTTCCCTTCCATTTACTGTTGTCCAAATACCAGGATTGCAGCTGGTCCGCAGACAGCCAGTACCAGACACTGGTTTAGCATTACAGCACGGTTCCTAAGGGACCTACCTCTATATGACGTGCAGCTGCAGCTCTGCGTTGTTTACACCTGCACCACTAGTTAGTAGTGTTCTGAATAGGCTCTGTTATTGTATGCTTGTTATCCTATTGTATGTGTGTTATCCTATTCCTCAGCCAAAGAAGACATTTATTTCTACTATTTGAAAAGTTAACTCATGCTATGCAAACGCGATTGTGGTTCAATATGTGCGTTATTAGGCTGTCTTCCGACACTGATTGTAATTGTTTATTTCTCAATAAAACTTACCTGTTTGAATTTGAAAAAAAAAAAGTGTTTTTACTGTTTTAAAGTATTTTTATTTTGTAAAATCTAACCTGATAATTTATGTAAACATGGTATCACAGTAACCATATCAACCCGCAGATTAAAAGATAACATGTCATTTATATAGCACAGTAAACAACATAAACATGAAACCAGCCTTCCCAAAATAACAGATAATACAGGTTTTTCAGTACATTTTATCTACCCCAAACTGGTTACCTCAAAAAAAAAAAAAAAAAGTCATCCGGCTACAAACAAGCTGTCATAGAAGGTTACCAAAATACTAGTATATCTAGTAAACTATTATAACAGGGGAACTGCAAATGTTACATGCACAAAAAAACCATAACAAAAAAAACGGTGCACTTTTTCCCTTCTGAGCCATGCCATGTGCCCAATGGAACATTTTGTTGAAGACTACATATTACTGGATAATAAAATTTTATTATTTTCAGACCCTTTTAAATTTTTCAATATTTCTTTCATTGCAGCCATTTGGTAAGATCCAAAAAGTTCATTTTTTTGCTGATTAATGTACGTGCTGCACCCCATCTTGAAAGAAAAAAAACAGAAATGTAGATATTTTTGCAAATTTATTAAACAAGAAAAACTGAAATATCACATGGTCTTAAGTATTCAGACCCTTTGCTCTAGATTGAAGCACCCTTTTGACTCTACGCCATGAGTCTTTTTGGGAATGATCAACAATTTTTTTCATCCCGGGATTGGGGGAAACCTCTGCCTTTTCTTGGGCAGATCCTCTCCACTTCCCCAGTTGGTTTGGTGAACGTTGTCGAAAACCATTTTAAAGTCAGAGAGTAAATTGGGTTTGGGTAGGACCTGGCTGGACCAGTCAAGAAAGGGCACAGAGTTGTTCTGAAGCCACTGCTTTATTTTTTATTTTTTTTAATTGTTTTTATTCAAACTGCATACGGAAATTTCACATTACAGCAAGTCTGGGACATATATCAATGCCAAATGAATACAATCTAAGATCATACGACTCAATTGCTAACATTTATGACCCAAAACAACTATGCATATTGTACTATATATTGGTTTAATAAATCTCTATTGCAGTCCTTTTTTTTTTCTTTTCCTATTATCTTAACACAATTTAACCTATTTTGACTAATAGACCTGACAGAGTAACAAAGGTTCAGGTTGAGGGGCACCTAGGAAATAGTGACATAATATAAAAAATTTTCCCGTTTTCCTTCTTTTTTTTTTTCCAAGGACCCCCACAAAAACACTGAATTTTGGGAAGGCAATTTTTAATTCTGCTTGGGGGCCCCTAAACCGAGACGGGCCAATTTTTTTAAATAGGGCAGAACAAATAATAAATGGGATATTTTTAAAAACAAGGCTACACTGTGAAGGTACATCCCTTTATGGTAATAAAATAATTAGAAAAAAGGAAAAACCCAAATGGGATAAAAGGGGAGTAAAGGGGCAATAAAAAAAAAAAATAAAGCTTTTTCACCTACAAAACAGGGGAGTAAAGGGCGCAAAGAACTTAGGGAAAAAATAAAGTATGAAAATAAAGATAAAGAAAGCAAAGCTGGAGACGGAAAGACATATCGCAGGATGTCTTTCAACAGGATGAGCTTCCTGTTGAACAGAGGGATGTAAACTCCAACTTAAAAAAATTTCTTGTCTAACCCGGGGAAAAGTGCAGCCCCCGTCTTAAAAAATTTAAGATAGACAAATCCCCAAAATCCAGAGGCATACACCCCTTCCTAAGGGAGTTAAGTGATGTCCTAGATAGGCCCTATTTTTAATTTTTAATGGACTGTCAAAGAACGGGGAGCCCAAAGGATTGGCCAACAAATGGGGTGCCAATAAAAAAAAAGGGGTAAAAAAAGGGATCCGGGAAAAACTATAGGCCTGTAATTTTAAACCTCTGTTGTAGGAAAAATGTTTAAAGGGTTTTCTCAAGATGCATCCTGGGTTCTCACTGAAAATAAATGAAATTAACGCCGTTCCGCAGGGGTTTATGAAGGATCGGTCCTGAAAACTAATCTCATCAGCTTCTATGGGGGAAGTCAGTGCTAGATTGGATGGGGGTGGGGCCTGGATGTCATTATCTAGATTTTTCTAAAGCATTTGATACGGTCCCACAAAAAAAGGTTGGTAAAAAAATGTAATGCTTGGACGGGGAAATTGTGCAAGTGGTTAAGCAAGGGTTTCCCGGATAAAAAAAAAAAGGGTAGAAATTTTTAAGGGTACATCCCAGACTGGTTTGGGTTGTTACAGGGGGGAGTACCACAAGGGACAGTATTGGGCCCTTAAAACAGGGATTACACATAAATATCGATTTTTGCAGACAACTAAGTCTGTAAAGTAATAAACACAATAGAGGATAATTTTTATTACAAAGGGATCTGGATAATTGGGGGCCCCTGGGCAGGGAAATGGAGAAGGTTTAATACAGAAAAAATCAAGGTTATGCACAGGGGGGGAAAAAATCCATTACAACTACATGTTAATGGAAAAAGGCTGGGTAAAAGTGACATGGAAAGGGAGGGGGAAAAATCCTGGGGACGAAAACTTAATTGAGCAGCCATGTCAGACAGCAGCTCAAAGGGGAAAAGGAATTTTGGGGTTATTTAAAAGGGGGATGATCACATAGAAACATTATTCTTCCATTTTAAAAAGCCTGGGTTAGACCACACATGGTATTGTGTACAGTTTTGGGGACCAACACAGGAAAGACATTATAGACTTTAACAGGTACAAAGGAGGGAACAAAAAAAATAAAAGGATGGGGGACTACAAAAACCCAAAGATTACAAAAATTTGGGTTATTTAGTTTTGAGAAAAAAGACGGCTTGGGGGGGGACATAATAAATATGTTTAAACCATCAAAGGTCAATATAGAGATCCTCCCCAAAATTTTTTTATACCCCGGGTTTTATCTAGAACAAGGGGGATCCTCTAAAGCTTGAGGAATGAAAGTTTCACATAAACATAAAAAAGGGGTTCTTTATGTAAAACAGTGAATTGTGGAAATCTATGCCGAGGGAAATCGTCATGGGAATTCAAAACAGAGTTCAAAAAGGGTTTGGTGCATTTCTGGACGTAATAATATAAAAAGTAATAGGACCTGGAGAGGGGTCATTGATCCCGGGTTTTTTCCGATTGTCAGATTGGGGTCGGGAAGGAATTTTTCCCCAAAATGAGGACAATTGGCTTCTACCTATTGAGGATTTTTTGCCTTCCTCTGGATCAACACCTTAGCACAACAGGCTGAACTGGATGGACGTCTCGTCTTTTTTCGGCCTTACAAACTATGAAACCTAGAAGTCAAAAACATTGCGGCCAAGCAACTAAACTTTCAATATAAGAGCTATTTGCCTTTTAAGAATAATGGCAGGCGACCGGCCCCCCCACTCCCCCCCCCCCCCTCACTGTCCGGATCCCCCCCTCCCCCACTTCTCCCCGTGAGAGCCCTTCAGGATACATTGTTACATGGAGCGCTCACTAAGCGGACCAGTTTCTTTCAGCTACAAAGTCTCCATATGGGGGAATCGAACTAACCCCAAAAATACATTTGGGGCCCTGGGCTGTCCCCCGGAACCAGTCACGTATTCATTACCATTGACCTAAAACCAGTGTCAATAAAAATTTTTTACCCTGGTCCCCCGTCTCTTCCCGAGTAACACGGCCAGTGGATCCCTTCCCAGCAGTTGTCGCTCCAAATACCAAGAGGTCATCCCAAAACAGGTGTGCAAGGTTTGCCTCGCATTTGGTGGGGGAATGCATAACTATCCCAAATTGGAAAATTTTTCACTTCTTTTCCTTAGTTGTGCAGCTTCCACCCAGTCCATTCGCGATAAAAATAGACATTTCACTAAAAATTGTTTAAAGGTTGGACTGGCTGGTTGGAGCCACACCTGAAGCATCGCCTTTCTGGCTGACACAGCCAGTATATGTAACAGGTGAGCCTCCCTCTGCATGTACTTGGAGGCCTCCGTCCCTCCGCAACCGAAGAGCGCCCATGCAGTGTTGACGCTGAAGTCAGGCACAAAGCATTCCTGTATGTAGCGTGCTATAGTTTCCCAGTATCGCTGCAGTTCAGGGCACCCCCAGAGGCAGTGGAAGAGGTCCACTCCAGAGGAACCACACTTAAAGCAATCGCTAGATTCGTACCTCCCCATTTTAAAACCCTTTATTGGTGTCAAATACGCGTTGGGCATGACCTTCAGATCCATTTCAATGTAGCGCATCGAGGGTAAATACTTATGAGAATGATGCACCGCCTCTAAGATACGTTTTGGAGTCAGTTCGGGGTCTTTTTGTTCCTATTTGGCCATCTGCGAGGGGGTGGCTGTGTAGTCCAGGGTATCCAGAATATAGCTGTAGATTAAGGACAAGTGTGAACACCTAGTTGTAGGCGTGAGAATAGTCTGCTCAAACCCTGGGTCCCAGTCTGCCTCTTTTAGGCTTCTTATTGCGGTCGTGCAATAACTGCTAGCCTGCAGGTAGCTGAAAAAGGGTATAACCGTGGATGGGTATAGTTTTTGCAGCTCACCATACGAATACGGTTGGCATGTTGCCGGGTTTATCCACTGGTCTATTGACCGAATGCCTTCCCGATATAATCTGCTGAATATCCTACTTGGTTTTCCATCCTGGAATCCAGGGTCAAAGGCTAGGGAAAGAGGTGTTGAATAATTTGGGGACATGTATTTTTGGCATCTAATTTTAGTCCAAGCCTTCCATATTGGCATCCATAAAATGTTGGTGCAGAGCTCTCCAGGGATCCGTTCAAACTTGATATGCAGAAAATCTATGAGAGCTATCAGGTAAGAAAAGTTGATCTAAGGAGCTACTAGTGAAAACATCAGTGCTTTGCATCCAGTCCTCCATGTATCTGCTTAATGCTGCCAGGTCATAAAGTCTTATATTAGGAAATCCGAGACCTCCATTCGCCTTCGGCTGACAAAGTATATGCAGCGGAATTCTCGCTTGTTTTCCACTCCATATAAATGTGTGATGCATAGCATTTATTAATTTTTCATCCTTGGGACACAGATATAATGGTAACATTTGAAATAGGTATAGCAGTTTGGGGAATTCTATCATTTTGACAAGGTTGGCTCTCTCCATAAATTAAGGGGTAATCCAGCCCATGATCTTAGGGTCCGAGTCGCGGTTGAGACATATTTATCATGATTGACCTGATAGATGTGCATAGGGTTTTTAGTGAGTAGAATACCCAGATATCGTAGAGAGGAAGTACACCAGCGTATGTCATATGTTGAGGACCATAAGGGCCTGGCCGGGCCCCTCCGAAGGAGACCCTCGCTCTTGTCTACATATATCTCATACCCAGAGAGACGTCCCTTATCCTTTATTTCTGCTAATATATGGGTCAGGTTCCGTTTTGGGTTTGCTATCATCAACAGCAAGTCGTGTGCATAAACCATCAGTTTTATCTCCCTACCATCCTTAACAGAAATGCCGTGGAACAATTTAGATGTAGGTGATCTAAGAAATACAAAAAAATTGTTCCAAATCCTCTCCGTGCCAGGGTGGCGCCCAGGAACGGCCATGAAACCTTATCAAACGCCTTTTCGCCGTCAAGTAGCATGGACATCGGATGTGTTGCCTCCTGAGCTGCCAATACCGCCCAGGACGCCACCCTGATATTTCGAACAGAGTGCCTCCCCGAAACAAATCCTGTCTGATTCGGATGCAAAATGTCCGAAAGAAACTTTAGCTGGAAGCTACGCTTTTAAAACAGTAGAATATTATCAATTATTTCCTTTTAAATTGACATAGTATGTAAACAAGAAATAGAGTGAGAATTCAGGTTACATGGAAATCCTTGAACCTTAGTTTACAACATATTTTACAGTCGGACTTTCAAATATTTCACTTGTATTTCAGAAGGTACTGAAGTTCCTTGTCTCATTCCTTGACACAAATTTGTTAATAGCACCACACTGACACCTAGTGGTGATTAATGTAATGAACTTTGAGCTTATGGCTGCCATCTATTACACAAGCAGAGCAAAGCAACAACAGGCTTTAATCTAGCGAAGGGTGATAAAGAATTTCTAATCTTTGCCTGTCCACGTCGTCTCTCAGTTCCGCAGTCAGGGCAAGGTGGCGGCAGATCCGAGGCACCGAGGGGGTACCTGACAGCTCCGCGGGTCTGTTCGTGTAAGACTCTTCCTTGCTTTGCTTGTGGGACAAGTTATCCACCAGTCGAGAGTAGCGATCGGCGACGAGGAATACCCAGTCTATACGCCGCTGTATCTCACCTCCACTGTGCCCCTAATAGAGGTTGACAACAGTCCTATGGCGACGGGAGGTGACCAACTGTTCACAATCTCTGCTCAGCTACAGCTCTCCACCGTTTCAGCAGTTAGGTGTGCTGATAATAGGTCAGGGATGTCATGGGGTATTGGTAGGACTCTTTGCCGTCGTTCGTCTGTAGCTCTCCTCAACCTCGCTGCGAAGGTTAAGTAGGTAAGAAGGCAGAAGCGGTGAAAGATATGGGTGGCAAAAAATAGCGGGAGCCCCTAGTAAAGTGGCCAAGGGGGATGGAGGGTCTCCAATCTCCGATGACGTTCCTCAGTGCAAGTGTTAAAGCCAGGGTCGGGTGGCAGCCAGCCCTGTTTAGTATTGGGTGACGGATAATTCACTGTCTCTGGCTGTACAAAACTCTCCCCTGTGCCAGCGACTAGGCAAATTAGTAAAAAGCCTGAAATGGCAGGGGTGGCAGGGATTTATTGTCTCCACTCGCCTGAGAGCCTTTCCTGCTTTTATTGCACAGTTAAGGGGGAGCAGGCCAGCAACGGCAAAAGGTGACCGGACCCTCCGATGACTGAAGGTCAATAACTCTCCCCAGTTCTATGTAATTATGGACAGGTCCGAGGTTGCAGGTGGGCACCAAGGGTGTTCTCATGGACCGTCCGGCTACGGCACTCCCCCAATACAACTCACCGCGTCCGCAGCTGTGCCAGAGGGGCTAGTGCTCGCTGTGTAGCGCTTCACCTGTGGTTATAGCAGGGGTTTCTCTGCCTGCTGCCCACATCTCGTCGTCCTCCGCTTGGCTGAGGCGCGGCGATCTTCGCCGGTCCCCGTTGCCGTGTCGACACCCGCGGCTGCCGCTGACCTTCATGCAGGCCCTTTGCCTTCAGCGTCGCCGGGTGCTGGCCACTTTGTCAGTTCTTCCAAGATGGCGCTTGGCGGTCTCTCGTGGCAGGAAGTTTCGTGGGCTTTGCCGTCCTCACTCCTCTGGGGCTCTCACGGCTCCCGGGGAGGCCCCGCAATAGGCGAGGATGTTGTCCTCCTCTTATTTCGCTCAGTTCGTCCCAAGAGGGCTCGCAGCATGTCGGGTTTGTGACCCTTACAGTCCTATGATGTGCGGAGAAGGCCCGTGGCTACCGCTGCTTCAGTAGTGGCTGCTACTCTGGGACTCTGGGGAGTGGAAATTTTCTGGCCCCTGCTTTCCGCAAGCCTTAAAGGGGTTTTGCCACGATCTCATTTCATACCTCCTGCAGCCAGCTCTTCAGCTCTGTGTGCTCAGAAGGGGGCGTGTAGGATTTGTTTGAATTGCATATCATGTGACCCAGCAGGATGACATCACCAGCCCTTTTCTCTCTTTAGACAAAGAAAGGCCTGTGTATGTAAAGCATTGTGAGTAGCTGAGAGGTAGTGCTGTTGCTTCACAGCACTAGGGTCCTAGGTTCAAATTCCTGCAGGACCCAAACCGGTGTTTTTTTTTTCTCTTTATCAATGCACATATCTCATTGAGGTTTCTTTTTTATTTATTTGCACTGTTTGATTAATTACTAAGGAGGACAGAGGACAGGAGTAGAATGACAGCACCTGGGGTTTGAACACTCAGCAGCTACCTGAGAGGAGAGGTGATGTCTGAGCATGTCTGACCAGGACTGAGGAGCTCTCAGCCCTGGTCGTAGCCCCTGGAGATGAGCTGTAAACAATGGATCACTAAAGGAGCAGCTAAGACAAAAACGGTCCAGAATTTTTAAAAATAATAAATGGTGAAAATGATTGTTATTTCATTTGCAAGCTTCCCACGTCAATTTTACTTCGTGGCAAAACCCCTTTAAGAGATACATAACCTGCTTTTGATGGTCGTTTGAAAACAGGATGGCTGTGATATTCCAGTTATTAGTTGGAGTCAGGCAGGAGCAAACCATAAGATGCGGCCGTACTTGACGCCCCGCCCCCGGAAGTCCTGCTTTGTTATTTTAGCTGTGTACTTAGGGTCATTGTCTTGTTGGAAGAAGAACCTTCAGCCCAATCTGAGTTCCAGAGCACTCTGGAAGAGGTTTTCATCCAGGATATCTCTGTACTTGGCTGCATTCAGCTTTCCTTCAATTGCAACCAGTTGTCCTGTCACTGCAGCTGAAAAACACCCCCATAGCATGATGCTGCCACCACCATGTTTCACTGTTGGGATTGTATTGGGCAGGTGATGAGTAGTGCCTGGTTTTCTCCAAACACACTGCTTACAATTAACACCAAAAAGTTCAATATTTATCTCATCAGACCAGAGAATCTTATTTCTCATAGTCTGGGAGTCCTTCACATGTTTTTTTTTTTTGCAAACTGTATGTGGGCTTTCATATGTCTTGCACTGAGGAGGGGCTTCCATCAGCACACTCTGCCATAAAGCCCCGACTGGTGGAGGGTTGCATCTCTGGAGCTCAGCCATAGTCCAGTGTTACATATTTTCTTGAAAATGTAAAAAATTGCAGCAAAACCTAAAAGCCTCCCAAAGAGTTAATGAATATGTAAAAAAGTATGTCAACAATATCATTGAGGGGGTGAGGGAACACAGCACCTTGTGATGTACAAAAGCAGTGGTTGGGCAAAAAAAATGTTATGAAGAAAACTTCATCAGCAGTGTCAACCCTTAGTACACTGCTGCATGAAGCACCTTATGGATTTGGTAAAATAGAAAAAGTATGGACCGAAGCCTAGGTGGCAGCTTTGCAAACCTGCAAAGCTGAAGCTTGATGTCGAACCGCCCAGGAGGTGCCAACCTTTCACGTGGAATGGGCTGTGACCCGAAATGGAAAAGGTTTAAGCCTAGACCTATAGGCTCCTGAAATAGCAGACCAGATCCAGCTAGCAATGGTGGCCTTAGAGACCACCAGATTCCTGTGCGGGCCCTCTGGAATGTCAAAGAGGACCTCGGAGCACTTAAAAGATTCATCAGCAGAGAGGTAGCCTTGGATAGCCTTGACAATGTCTAAATAATGTAACACCTGCTCTAGAGGAGGGAAGGGACAAAAAGAGTTATGTCCGTATTGATATGAAATGATGAAACCACCTTAGGGAGAAATGAAGGAACAGGGCGTAGGACAACCTTGTCCTTAGGCAATACCAAGAAAGGGAACTTACAAGATAGAGCAGCCAGTTCAGACACTCAGCGGATGCAAGTAATGGCTATAAAAAAGGCCACTTTCCAAGAAAGCAAACGCAAAGATACTTCCCATAATGTTTCAAAAGGTGAAGACTGCATGCCTTCAAAATAAGATTCAAATCCCACGGTTAGGTGGGACAGACTGAGCAACCGTCTGTAAAAAGGTTTTGACTTGGGGGTGCGAGGCCAACGTGTGCTAACACAGCATCAAGGGTGCAGAGATCTGCCCCCCAAGGGATGAAAGGTCCAGCCTGTGTTCAAGAAAGCACCCTTGGCATAGAGGTGAAATCCCTGGGCCTCTGCCCAGGCAAAATAGGCCTAACAGAGGAGGTGAAAAGTATCTGGTAGAAGAGCCCACTCCCCGGAATCTGACGGTGCCCGGCTGAGAAGATCGACCAACCATTTCTCCTCCCCTGGATTGAAAGTCGCAGGCACCGTCAGAACAGAGCGTTCCGCCCAATGCAGGATCCTTGAGGCCTCCAAAAAAGTCGCCGACTCCTGGTGCCTCCCTGATGATTTAGCTAGGCCACCACCGTGGTGTTGACAGACTGAATCTGAATTGGGTGACCCTGAAGGAGAGGGGATCAATCCGAGAGCGTTAGTAAAATGGTTCCGAGTTCCAGAACGTTGATTTGAAGACTGGATCCCCTGGTGGACCAGAGACCCAAAGTCTTCCATGCGGCGAACACGGCATCTCACCCCAAGGGTGGTGATCCGCCATGGCGGGAACAGGAAGAATTTTCCCTGATGGAGCGCAGGAGAGACCAGCCACCAGCCGAGGTCGGCCCAGACCTGGGGTGGCAAGCGACACTAAAGAACTGTCCCAACGCGATAGCATTGCTTGCTGCAGATGGAGATAATAACACTGTGCGAAGGGCACCGCTTCGAAGGCAGCCACCATACTGCTGAGCACCTGCATGCAAGTGCGAAGAGTATATCGGGTGCGTTTTCAGAGCAGGGCAATGCCCGACCGTAAACGCTGTATTTTCCCCTGTGAAACATACACTCTGGCCTAGGGCAATCTTGATGCTGTCCAGACTGGCGCATCGTTATGGCGCTTTCACTAGAAGGTCACCCAGATAGGGAATAATAGTAACACCCCTGATGCGAAGGATTGCCAGGACCTTTGTGAAGACCCTGGGTGTGGTCATGAGGCCAAACAGCAAAGCTCTGAACTGGAAATGCTAATAACCTATTGTGAAATGCAGAAACCGCTGGTGGGCCTGGGCAATAGGGACGTGTAGGTAAGCTTCCCTGATGTCTTTTGCGGCAAGAAACTCGCTCTGCTCTAAAGATTCCACCAGTGACCGGAGAGTTTCCATACGGAAACTGGGAACTCACAAATACCGGTTGAGCTCCTTAAGGTCCAACACCGGCTTTACACAGCAGTCTTTTTTGGGGACCATGAACAGGTTTGAAACAGGTTAAAACCTAGAAAGTCCAGAGGGGACTGGCACAATTACCCATTGAAGGAGGAGGGCATAGTTCGCCTGAAAAAGTGCAGACACCCGAGAGGAGGGCAGAAAAGACAGAAAGAAATTGCTTTGGGGGAACGGATATGAAATTAATCTTGTACCCTGACGAGACAAGCACGCAGACCCAGGCTTTATCAACATTGACCCGCCAGATCTTCTCAAACTAGAGGAGACGGACCCCCATCCGAGAAGAGTCTTCGGGTGGGGTAGTGTTCAAAATAATAGCAGTCCAATGTGACTAACCAGATTAAAAGGGTTTTGCCACCATGTAATGTTGACGTGGGATCCTCCAAAATGGGTATTTAATCATTTTTCTAAATATATGTGATTACAAAAAGTGAAGCCTCTGAGAGCCACAGCATTGCTCAGTCCCCCTTAGTTACCAGAAAGCTTCCACTAGACACGACCCAGGAGCTGACAGGCCTCGCTTGCGTGAAACACTTATCTGATGACAGGCAAAATGAATGAGCTTTTAAGGCACTGGGTAGAAAGTGCAGTCTATGAGGCTGTGTCTTGCTGTATTGAGAATCCACTGTTGTACTGTTTATTATTTCACTTAAGTTTTGAGACGCTCCCTTATTCCTCACTCCTTACTCACCCCCTCCCTCTCAGCCCTGCAGCCTTCATGACAGGTAAGAAACTTGCGTCCTGGCAAATCCCCTTTAATTTCTGTTTTTGCAAAATTATATTACCACGTCAAACAATTTACCAGAAAACCAACAGACTCAGCATTCATGGTCTGCATGTTTTTGAGTCTGTGTATGTAATTTGTGTATTTAACTCCTTAAGGACCCTGGACAGCTGCCTGGTGTTAGCGACTAATCGCCATTACCACCTGGCCGTTACAGCATGAACGGGCAGCGCCGCCCGCCCACGCTGTTTAACCCTTCAGATGCCTAGGCAAAGATAGCCGCGGCGTCTGAATGAATGAATGAATGAATGAATGAATGAACGAACGAACGAATGAAGAGCGGTGCCGCGCACTGTTCTTCAGGGTGATCGGCATCGCTGCAGTATAACTGCGGTGATCCGACGCCCGGACATGGACTACAATGCATTAGACTGTATTAACGATCGCGCCACCTAGTGGTCAAGCACCCTAGTTGTAATCAATTTTACATTAAAAAAAATAAATAAATAAAGTTTTAAATTCCCCCCCCCCAAAAAAAAAGTATTAAAAGTTCAAATCACCACCCTTTCTCCATTTTACAAATAAAAACAATAAAATAAAAAAGTTACACATATTTGGTATCGCCGCGTCCGAAAAAGACCAATCTATAAAAATATAACATCATTTATCCTGTACGCTGAACACCATAAAAGAAAAAAAAAATCCAAAAGCCAAAATTGCGGGTTTTTTTGGTCATTTTACGTCGCTTAAAAAAAATGGAATAAAAGTGATCAAAAAAGTCGCATGCATTCCAAACCGCTAGCGATAAAAAGTACACTTTAGCCCGCAAAAAATGCACCCTCACTGTCCGTAGGTGTTAGTACAAAGAAGTTATTGGTTGCACAAAATGGCGCCGTGGTGCAAATTTCAAAAATAGAAAAAGTTTGGAATTTTTTTACGGATCTCAAGGGAAACCCTACATGTTTGGTATTGCCGGATGCGTATCAACCTGTAGAATACAAATAACACATTATATTTGAACGATGTAAAAGCAAAACACCCGCAAACATGGCAAAAATATGTTTTTTTTTCACAATTTGTCCCACTTGGAATTTTTTTGCGGTTTCCCAGTATATTCTATGGTACAGTGAATAACAGCATTAGAAAGTACATCTTGCCCCACAAAATAAAAGCCCGCATATGTCTATGTAGGTGGAAAAATAAAAAAGTTATGGCTCTGGGAAGGCGAGGAGGGAAAAACGAATGTGTCAACAACAAAAATCACAAGGTCCTTACGGGGTTAAAATAATAGCAGTGTGGAGTTCAATTAGTGAGGTCAATCATTCTGTGAAAAAACAGTTGTAAATCAGGTGGCCTTTATTTAAGGGTGAAGCCAGCATATGTTGTACATGCATTTCTCCTTGAAAGCCTGTGAAATATGGGTTGTTTGAGACACTATTCAGAAGAACAGCATACTTTGATTAACCCCTTACCGCCGGAGCCAGTTTTGGCCTCTCTGACAGAGCCCCAATTTTTAAATCTGCCATGTATCACTTTATGTGAGAATAACTTTGACACCTTAACCTATCCATGTGATTCAGAGATTGTTTTCTCGTGACACATTGTGCTTTAAGATAGTAAGAAATTTTGGTCCAAAAAGTCCTTTTTTATTGGTGAAAAATATCAAAGTATCGTGAAAAATTCGAAAAATTTACCATTATCACACTTCAAAAATTTCTGCGTGTAAGACAGATAGTTATTCCACTCAAAATAGCTTTTAACTAGCATCAACAATATGTCTACTGTAGGTTGGCATCTTTTTTTTTTAAATGTCTTTTTTTTATTTATATTAGGGGGCTTAGAAATTTAGTAGTAATTTTCACATTTTCAAGAAAATTTGCAATATACATTTTTTTTTAGGGACCAGTCCAGTTCTAATGTTATTTTGATTGGCCTGTATGTTAGATACCCCCATAAATGACCTCATCTAAGAAACTACACCCCTTAAAGTATTCAAAACAGCATTTAGGAAGTTTATTAGCCATTAGGAGTTTCAAAGGGATTAAAGCAAAGTGGAGGTGAAATTTAAAATTTCGCTTTTTTTTTTTTTCAGATTTTAAATTTAAAGCCATAATTCACAAGAACTCGGTAGAAGTGATCAGGGAAATGCAACTTAATATTGATTCCCCAGATTCTGCTGTTTTCAGAGATATCCCATATGTGGCCCTAGTGCGCTATTTGGCTCAACCACAAGCCCCAGAATAGGAGGTGCACCTACCGGACTCTGGGGTCTCATTTTCATTACAATTTTATTTAGGCTCCATTTCAGGTTTGCGGACACCCTACGGGGCTAAAACTTAATAAACACCCTAAAAAAGACCCCATATTGGAGACTACACCCCTTAAGGAATATATCCAGGGGTGTAGTGAGTATATTAACCCCCCACAGGTGTTTCACAAATTTTTTTAGTGTTAGGCTGGGAAAATGAATTTTTTTTTCTTACAACAATCTGCAATTTTAGCTGAAAATTATGAATTTTTACAAGGAATCCTGTAAAAAAAGCATCCCAAATATTGTTAAGCAATTTCTTCCAAGTTCGGCAATACCCTACATGTGAGTGTAAACTGCTGTTTGGGCGCATGGCAGGGCGTACAATGGAGGGAGTGCTATTTTGCTTTTGGAACGCCGATTTCGGTGGGGTCATGTCGCATTTGCAAAGCCCCCAAAGTACCAGAAAAGGTGAAACTTTCCAGAAGTCGTCCCATTTTGGATTCAACACCCCTCATGGATCTCATCTAGGGGTGTACTGTGCATTTTAGGTGTACAGGTGGTCCATAGTATTTTTAGTATTGGGCTATGAAAATGGGGGGAAAAAAACGCAGTTCCGGCATTGTTTTTTGGGCTTCATTTTTACAGTGTTCGCCGTACGGGATAAGTGACAGGAAAACTTTACTGTGGGAATCGGTACAATTGCAATTATATAAATTTTATATAGTTTTTTATGTTTTATTAATTTTACACAGAATTAGGTCTATAAGGAATTGCGTTATGTTTTCCTATTCTGACAGCCATAACTTTTTTATTTTTCTGTGCACGGAGCTGATAATGGGCTTGTTTTTTGCGGGATGAGTTGACGTTTTTATTAGTACCATTTATGGGGTGAATATGACGCTTTGATCACTTTTTATTAAGGTTTTTGTGAGGCATTTTGAACAAAATACAGCATTCCCGGTAGTGTTTTTTATTTTAATTTTTTACAGCGGCCACCGTGCGGTATAAATGACATGCTCGTTTTACTCAGCAGGTCGATACGATTACAACGATACCCAATTTGTATTTTTTTTTATAGGTTTTATTGCTTTTACACAATAAAAACACTTTTATTCAAAAAGGAAAACACGTTTTTGTATCGCCATAGTCTGAGAGTCATAACTTTTTTTATTTTTCGGTGTACGAAGCGGTGTTGGGTCTTGTTTTTTGCGGGATGAGTTGACGTTTTTATTGGTATAATTTTTGGGGGGACAAAACTTTTTGATCAGTTTTAAATCCATATTTTGGAAGGAAGGGTGAAGAAAATACTGCAATCCTAGTAGTGTTTTTTATTTTTATTTTTAACAGCACTCATCGCGCAGTAACCGTGACAAGTTGGATTTACTCTCTGGGTCAATACGATTACGGCGATACGCAATATATATATTTTTTTTATTTTGAAGCACTTTGAAAAAAAAAAAAAAGTGTTTTATTGTGTAAAACAATATTTATGCATCGCTGTCTTCTGAGAGCCATAACTTTTTTATTTTTCCGTATACAGAGCTGTGCATACACCAAGAGACATGGGAAAGCCTCTAAAAAGAAAGGCTTTAAAGGGGTTTGCCACGATCTCAATTCATATCTCCTGCATCCAGCTCTTCAGCTCTGTGTGCTCAGAAGGGGGCGTGTGTGATTTGTTTGGATCACATATCATGTGACCCAGCAGGATAACATCACCAGGCCTTTCCTCTCTCTAGTCAAAGAAAGGTCTGTTTATTTATAGAGGTACAAGTAGCTACACTGTAGCCTAGCGGTAATGGTTTTTACCTCCCGACACAAGGGTCCTAGGTTCAAATTCCTGCAGGAACCAAAACCATGGATATTTTTTCTTTATCAATATACAAAGCTCATTGAGGTTCCTTTTTTAATTTATTTGCACTGTTTTACTAATTAATAAGGAGTATAGGGGACAGGAGTAGAATGACAACACCTGGGGGTTGAACACTCAGGAGCTGTCTGAGAGGAGAGGTTATGTCTGGGCATGTGCGACCAGGACTGAGGAGCTCCAGCCCGGTTGTACCCCTTGGAAAAAGGATTAAACAATGGCTCATAAAAGGGCACTAAAAAAAAATGGTATAAAATTTTTAATAAGGGATGAATGGTGAAATGTTTTTTTTAAAATTTGAAAAGCTTCTAAACAATTTTACCGGGAAAAACCCCTTTAAGCCTTCTATCCGATCCTCCTCTCCACAGGGAGACATACTTTCATCACCCTCCGGGATCCATGCACCTTACAGCAGCGGGCTGCATGCATGAGGATCATGATGACGAGTCCTCACTTCCGATTCTGCTGCCCAGCCCTATACAGCGCTTCTGTGCCTGACATGAGTCCGCAGACCGGGAGCAACAGGTCTCCAAACTGACACACAAGGCAGATTAATCCCCTGGCAAGCCAGGAGAGCCGGATTAACAGAGAAACTGAGCCCCCGGGTGAGGAGCAAAGATCTTGCCACAACCACAGCATCCATCTCTGCCTCTGCAACCCGGTCACACAGCTTAATGCCGAAAACCTTTAAGTTCACTAAAAGGGACTGGCCTGACGCGAGAAGACAGGGGTTTGTCCACAAATCCCCCTGGTTCTCTATATCGAGCCCACAAAGCAATACAGAAGGGAGCAGCTATAAGAAAACATTGCGGAAAACAGCAGGCTATGAAAGAGCAGCAATCCCCCATAGTACAAGTGGGCCTCAAGGTACTGAAGGGGAGCCTGGGGATCTTACTCTCCCCTTGATATCTATAATGGATTCTATAGTACCCTGCATTTTGGGACTAACCCCCAGCATCCCCCAGACTTCAAGTAGATACTCAGCAACTCTCGCTGCCCCAGAAGTTCTTAAAGGGAATGTGTCATCAAAAATTAATTATTGTTTAACTCACGTTTTTATGTTAAACACATTTTTAAAGAATTTTTGGTTATATTTCTTTTTAATTTTCCATATCACTTTCAATATTTTTTAATATTTCTTAAGTACTGCAGTTTTTACTTTGGCCACTAGGCCTTGTTTGCACTGCTTTAACAGCAGTCAGAGAGATACTTTACAGCAACTTCATGCACATAGGAACCATAATACTGTTTCTGTCCCATAGACTTCAATAGGACAGTTTTCTAGTCATGCTGTGTGACCTAAGAAGAAATCACTCTGCAGGGAGAAGGGGGCTGAGTGCAGGGAGGAGGGGACTGAGAGCTGTGACCATCTCCTCTTGTGACTGGTGGATTCTGTGTTATCTATTCACACTGGTGTCTCCTTTCAGTTTGACCCTGCTTGTGTTAATAATGAGCAGACTACTGAGAATCTTTATCTATAGGACAGGAAGTGTCATACTGTTATTAGGCTTAGTGGCCAAAGTGAAAACTGCAGGACTTAAGAATTATTAAAAAATATTGAAAGTGATATGAAAAATTAAAAATAAATATAACCAAAAATTCTTAAAAAATGTGTTTGACATAAAAACGTGAGTTAAACAATTAAGTAATTTTTGAGGACACATTCCCTTTAAAGGAACAGACATCTGTTCTTGCTCTATATCCGAACCTTCCCCGGTGGGCACAGTACATCTCCTACATACAGGATCGCCACAGACGAATGCCCTTATGGAGAAATCTGTATCACAAGAGTCCACCTTTCAGACAGCTGTAATACATAGCTCCCGTCTTCTGGAGCCCAACCTAAATCTGGACTCTTGCCAAGGTCTAACAGAGCCTTTGAATGGTCAGCAACCTTATGGGGGCCCTATCTGCCATACTCACCTTTCTCCTAATAAATTATAATTTCAAAGAAATATGCATATCCACTCACCACTATAGTCTCATCTGCTCCTCTGCCTCCCTGTCCAGGAGCTTTTTCTGCCACACCATACATCTGCTGATGATTCAGCTTGCCGATCCTCTATGTAGCTACTAGAGATGGGCGAATCGATTCTAACGAAGTGGAATTCGTTTAGAATTTCAGGAAAACTTCGGTTCGGAACGAAGTCGAAAATTTGGGGTACTTCGGTGAAACGAAGTGTGCTTTTGATTGATAAAAATGGCTGCGAGCATATGCCGCTACATGGGGCCAAAGCACTCTGGGAGGAAAAAAAGGGCATAGCCTGCATGACATGTGCAGAGATGAAGCCAATTCAGAGACCGGCGGGATTCTGTGGGCGTCACCGCACATAAAAAGCCGGGGGCGCGAACGCCGGGAGCTCACACCTCCTCTCACTGTGCTCATCAGGGAAGGTGCTGCCGCGGCTGATAGCTCTTTTCAGAAGAATTGATTTTTATATGCGATTTTCTGTGGGGTGTCCCCCAGCTTGTCTCAGAGGGCTGTTCCTCTTAAATGTTCCCATTTCTAAATTTTTTTTTTGGGTATTGGATCTGAAATCCAGTGTGCGTCCACTGCAGCTGCATATACATTCAATATCTAAGTGGGATCTAACCAGTTCCTGTTGTATTCATTTAAAGAAACAGCGTTTTTACAATACAAATACCAACTTCATTTTTGGCTGCTCAACCTTTAATTTTCGCAATTTAACATCCAGGGGGTTTTTAAATTTAAAAGGGTTTTTTTCTGGGTGCGACAAAAAATAAAAACCCTCTTTTTTTAACGCCAAAATATATAAATTTTTCCTAAAGCCTAATTTACAAGCAAAGGTTAATTTAAATGTATTTTCCCTTTTTGTGTGGGCGTAAAAAACGCAATTGTAACCCGCTAAAAAACTACTATTTTGTGGGGCTCAATTCTTTGCGCAATTTACATCCAGGGGTTAATTAAGCGTTGTTTTGCTGGTGTGCTGACCCCAAAAAAACCGTCTTTTTCAACGGCAAAATATATAAATTTTTCCTGTAGCCTAATTCACAAGCAAAGGTTAATTACAACTGTATCTCTTGTGTGTGGCGTAGAAAACGCAATTGTAAACACGCTACAAAGCTACTTTTTTGTGGGGCTCAATTCTTTGGCTCAATTTACATCCTGGGTTTAATTAAGCGTTTTTTTGCTGGTGTGCTGACACCCAAGAAAACCGTTTTTTTCAACGCCAAAATATATAAATTTTTCCTGTAGCCTAATTCACAAGCAAAGGTTAATTACAACTGTATCTCTTGTTGTGTGGCTTAGAAAACACGCAATTGTAACACGCTACAAAGCTACTAGTTTGTGCGGCTCAATTCTCTTTGGCGCAATTTACATCCAGGGGTTAATTAAGCGTTGTTTTGCTGGTGTGCTGACAAAAATACCGTCTTTTTTCACGCCAAAATATATAAATTTTTCCTGTAGCCTAATTCACAAGCAAAGGTTAATTACAACTGTATCTCTTGTTGTGTGGCGTAGAAAACACCAATTGTAACACGCTAACAAAGCTACTATTTTGTGGGGCTCAATTCTTTGGCGCAATTTACATCCAGGGTTAATTAAGCGTTGTTTTGCTGGGTGTGCTGACAAAAAAAAAACCGTCTATTTTCAACGCCAAATATATACATTTTCTGTAGCCTAATTCAGTCCGAAGGTTAATTAAGCCTGTTTGTGCTTTTACATTTAGTTAAAACACACAGTGTTTTTAAAACGACACATGCAAGTAAATTTTTCCCTGGCCATTTGTGGAGCGCAATTTATATCCAAGGGTTACCCAAGCTTGTTACTGGGTTCATTTGGAGTCAAAAACAGGGTGTATATTTATTATATACAGATATCATCATCAAACAGTGTCTGTACATTTTAGAACAAACAGTATGTCAGACAGAGAGGTGGCAGGCTCTGCACCTGCGAGTGGTAGTGGCACAAACATTCCTGGAACAGGCCCAGGTCGCAGCACAGCAAGGGGACGTCGCAGCAGGGGTCACTCGGTGAGGCCACAACTGCCGCTGTCATCTAGCGGCCGTGTGTTGTTCAGAAACCCAAGGGTTCTTGATTGGTTGACTAGGTCATCCTCTTCCTCCCAGATGACATCTGACAACCCCAGCCAAGAGTCGGTGGGAACCTCAGACACAACCATTAGTTGGCATGGCCCGGGAGCGGGTCAGCGGCCCTCACCTGTCCTCAGCAGCCTCTGTCCAATCGGGTTCCCTCAGCCAGAGATCTATTATGTGGTCTGGGCTCAGCGCCACTATATAGCAAGGATGAACAATTTGAGGAGGGCAGTCAGCAGCTGCTTGGCAGCGAAGAAATGGGGTCAAATTGCTGCTTCTTGCAGTAGGCGGCAAAGTATAGAGTGGAGAGTGGCGGGGAGGTCATGTTTGAGAGGTCACCCTCGGCATCCCCAAGCCGGTGATGGGGGGGACAGCGGACGTGAACACAAATAGATGATGATGTACCGACCGCATTTGGGAGCCTGAGGCAAGGGCTTATCTCGCAGGAGAAAGGGCGTCACTTGCGCGTCAGGCAGCCGAGCAGCAAGTGGGTCGTGTGGCCGTGAGTCAGCAGGATAGCAGCATGGTGGGGTGGGAGACAAGCGCCAGGGGGAAAAAAACCCGCTTCGCGCCCTGAAAAGTGCGGAAGGGGCTCAGCGAGGAGCGGCGGCAGGTAGTCACTCATGGGGAGCTTGGGCGGTAAAATCCGATACTCGGCGGGGGGGCATTTTCTTTGCTAAGACCCCGGGGGGCCGAATAGGGTATATGTAGAATCTGGGGCAGAAGTAAAGCGTGGCCAGGGAGCTAACGATGGAAAACCACGGCCTGCGTCAACACATGCAGCGTCACCATCCGGGGGCCCCCTGGGGGAAAGGGGCCAGATGTGGTGGTCCATCCTGCCGCCGCAGCAAACACAGCAGCAGGCGCCCAGTGGACCATGCCATTGCACCCGTCAAGGTCCACCACCTCGCAGAAGGGAGCTGTTTCTCTTTACATCTTCCCGGTCCAGATGCTCCTGCCCCTCGATATGGCCCCAGCAGTCGTTCAGCAGGCGTTTGAAAGAGCAACAGTATGGTCCCAACATCCTAAGGTGCAGCAGCTACCGTGCTCCTGTCCAATTGTTGGTACTGCAGTCCCCCCCCTTTCCAAAGGTTTACTCTGCACCTTCAGAGAACTAATGCTTGTGCCGAGCAAGATGAGATTCCAAGCCGTAATTTTTTTTCCCAAAAAAAGGCGTACAAGCACTTCAAAAATTAAACAAAGGTGGGTCAGCCCTTGAGTTTATGGGTTTTTCCAAGGTGCACGGCAGCGCGGACGTTGGACGTAATGGGGTCAGGGCCAGTAATGTCCTTTACGGCCCCCTGGGTGAAGGCTTGCAGCCCGGGCACCCCAAACAACTTGGACGGAAAACCCCTTTCCTCCCTTGCCCAAACGCTGACCTGCCCCAATGTTCCGCCTCCCCTCCTCCACCATCTCCCCCACCATCTCCCCCCCACAAGACTGCCCATCATACCACTGTGTAGGCACGCGTGCAGCAGTTCTACACCTGGCTTGCCTCGGCGAACAAAGTACAAAAGGGGGAGGAACTGCTCCGCGTCATGCAGAAAGAAATCGATGTGTGGTTTTCCCCCGCCCCAACTGCAAATCGGAACCATGGTGACGGACAAGGGAGGAACAGGGTGTCCCGCTGCCCGAGGGGGGATGGTCCATGCGCCCCTGCATGGCCCCGTTTCAATCTGGTTTGAAAAAGTTCCGAAGTCTTCCCCCCGATCTTCAGAAAAATTTCTGAAAAGGGCCCAGGAAACTGTGCATGCACTTTACCCATTCGTACAAAGCCAGGAACACCCCCTCGATTGCAGCGGCAGAAGGGCCCCCCCCAACCATTCTGATATGCGAGTTTCCCCACCCTGGAACCCACCTGCACATTTTGGCCCGCTGTAAAAACAGAGAAAGGCCATTAACATTTTTTGATGATCCAGGAGCGAAGTACTCCCCTTTGGTAACTTTGAGTCAGCCTGTGGCTGCTCATGCGTGACCCCTGCCGTTTGTTGAGGCCTTTCGGAAGGCAACGTTATTTGTCAGGCCAGGACTACGGGATGAAAACACTTTCCCACTGCTTCATTCCGGGAAAACAAATGCTGAAAAATCTTCTGGCAGGGGACGGGAGATTGTGGCGTACATCTCGTGGCCACTGAGTCCGGGGGGGACTGAAATGGGGAGGAGGAGGGGGACTTTGGAGCAGAACATTGCTGGTGAAATGATGGATTTTCTCCCCGGGTAAAAAGGAGGAGGAGCAGGAGCACGGGAGGGGTGGATGGAGATGAGGAAAAAGACGAGGCGAGCCCCCCAAGCACCGTGGCAGTATACAGGGGAAATGGGGGCGGGGGCCCCCCTCGGAGTACTTGTTTAGAGGGCCCCAGCATGCTTATTGCCGGGCTAGTGACAGCCGAATATCAGCACCGACAGAGGGATGATTTGGCTCCCACCCTTTTGGGACCCTCTCTACCGGTCCAAAATGGGAGCCTTTTTCCCAGCTTTTGAGAGGGAAAGTAAAAACTCAAATACTATGGGGAAATCCTCCGTAACATTTTTGGTGCTCCCTAGGCGGCATCGTCCCCCCCAAACGGTCTGACCGGGGGTTTCAGGCTCCGTCTACTGCCCCGGCTGCTGGGGGAAGGTGGGGGGTGGGGATACCAGCTCCATCAGTAAATAACCCAAGCTGGAGTCACTGATGAGCACTTCCTTCACCCCCCTAGTAGGAGGGCAGGGCGCCAGCAGCAGCCAGGACCTGGAGCATCCCTGAACCAAAGGTTTTGACCTACTTGGACAGCACTCTGCCACCTCAGTTTAAAAATCCCCGGACTATGGGCAGCCAAACTGGATGTGTGGCCGCAAATGCCGATTTGCAGTGGAGAAGTGTCCTGCCCGGCCAGTAGTGTGGGGATAGAGGGGGTTTTTAGTGCGGCGGGGACCATCGTTACCCCAAGGAGAACCCGCTTGTCCACGGGAAATGTGGAACGACTGACCTTTGTAAAAATGAATCAGGGGTGGATCGGCCAGGATTTCCACACACCAAGCCCTTTGGCGTCAGTCTGGGTTTTAAAAATACCCCGCCTCAGCCCTATTCTGATGCCCCCACCCACCTGATGCCACACCTGCTGACAGTTTCTCCATCTGCCTACCACCATCTTTACCAGGGATGGTATTGCCACCCACCTCAACATCTGTCATTGTGCACCTCATGACCTCATCTGCTGCTGCTGTTGCTGGCCTTACATCCCACTGTTCATTGGCCACGTCTGACCCTGCTGCGCTGTGGCTGCTGCCATTCCTCCACACTTTTTCATTGTGCCACTGCCTGACCTCAGTGTGCCGCCGTGACCTCCGCTCCTTTCATTTGTGCCACTCTGTGGCTTCCTCCTGTTTTGCCACCCCAGAATTCATTGTGCCACTGCCCTATCCCGCGCGCTGTCGTGACCCCCACATGTGTGATTTTCCCCCTTTTGCCCAATATGTTTTTTTCCGCCTCCAAAAGTCCCCTTTTGCCACTGCCATCTCATGCTGCTGCGTCGTGACCCCAAACGTATCATTGTGTCACTCTGTGCCTAATACTGTTTTTTGCCGCCTCCAATGTCCCTTGTCCACTGCCTGACCTATACTGCTGCCGCCGTGACCTCCACACTGTGTGTTTTGCCACTCTGTGGCCTAAAACTGTTTTTGCCACCTCCCAAAAAGCATTGTGCCAGCCCGACCTCATGCTGTGCCGCCGTGACCCCGCTCTCACATTTTGCCACTCTGTGGGGTTCCCCTTTTTGCCACCTTCCAGAATGTCATTTGCCACTGCCTGACCTCATACTGCTGCTGTTTGACCCCCACACTGTGTGATTGTGCCACTCTGTGGCCCAATACTGTTTTCCCCCCAAATGTCATTTTGCCACGCCTGACCTCATGCTGCTGCTGTTGTGACCTCCCCCCACTGTGGATTGTGCCACTCTGTGGCCTAATACTGTTTTGCCACCTCCAGAATGTCATTGTGCCACTTTTCCCCCGACCTCATGCTGCTCCGCCGTGACCTCCCGGGTCTCAGTCATTGTGCCACTTGTGGCTTCCCCCTGTTTTGCCCCACAGAATGTCATTGTGCCCCTGCCTACCTCATGCTTTCGCCCGCTGTGACCCCGCTCTCGTCATTTGCCATTCTGTGGCTTCCTCCTGTTTTGCCCCCTTTCAGAAGTCATTTTGCCACTGCCCGACCCTCATGCTGCGTGGGTTCCGCCGTCACCTCCACACTCTGTCACTAATGTTGCCACCTGAGCTCTCAGCTTGTTTTTTTTCCATTTTGCTGGGAAGACTTTTAGGGTACATTCCCGCTTCAGTTTTTTGGTCAGTTTTGCCCTCTTAAGTCCCCGGGAAAAATTTTTAGGAAGCATTCTAAAACGGCGGCATATCTGCGTTTCATACTAAAAAAACAACATTGTATGAAGACCAAACCAAGCTCCCTGCATATTTAAGATGGCACACCCTTCACACACCCTGCAGGCTCGGGCAGGCCTGGAAATAGCGCTTTTTTAAAGCGATTCGTCCGAAGTAATTCGGAACGAAACAAATTTTTGTGGGGAAAAACGGCGAAGTGACCGAATCGAATTTTTGAGAAACCCCATCTCTATACTACTTTGCTCCTGGTCCCCCCACTTACCGAACCTCTCGGCTCCACGGTGCCCCGATCACCTCTCTGCTGCTATACTTTGCCTGGGGCCGCTGTCCGCCTCCAGCTTCTCACAATATGTTAAATAACGTCCAAACAGACTCCTGCTCCAGTGATCCCGTAGGGGGCTGTGATACAGAACCGCTAGAGCCGAGTGCATGCATTTCTCGTTTCAGCTTTTGTAACTGGATACTTCCATTTAATAAAGCTGCACGTTTTTATACTATCGCTGCAGCAGGAGTCTGTTTGGACTTTATTTAATATCTTCTCCCAATAAGTTGTTATCCCACACATTTTGGCATACCACCATCCTGCCCTGAAAGGGCATCACCACAGTGGTCCATAAGTTCCTCCTGGGAAGGTCCTGCTCGATTGCTTCCAGGGAGCCCAGTCTGGAAGGCTCCATCTCCTATATCTCATCAGCAAGCACACCTTCATGCGGAGGCTACTACTATTCTCTTACCTGCTACCTCTTGTCTTACCTCGTCACCTATCCCAAGCGGTCTAGAATGGACTCCAACTATACTTCAACAAAACTATTCCATGGTTTCACCAGTCAACTCCCTTCAGAGAGACTATCAAAGATCATCTTCTCTGCTTACACTAACGAAGAAGAAGATAAATCAATTACTCTATCTGATTTACGGCAATTCACACAGGATCTAAAACAGGATTTTTCGGCACTGGCAAGACAAATTAAAGATAAGTGCAAGCAAAAGTTCTCCCTATTTCGCACTGAACTGACCAAACTATCCACTACCCTAGATCAAGCTCAAAAATCAAACTCCACTTCCATACAAGTCCTGCAATCTACAACCTCTAAACAATCCAATCAAATTTTCATTGTTCAGCAAAAACTTGATGACCTCTCAAATAGGAGCAGATGTAATAATATTAGAATTCGAGGGTTGCCCGAGTCAGTCGCACCTTCTTACATCATCCCAGTTTTGATGTCCATCTTTAATGATCTTCTTGTCATAGCTACAAATACTTTCAAGGACATAGAGCACAATGGGCCCGCTAAACTTGGATCTAAAATGCCCACGTGACATTATCTGCAGGATCCACTTCTACCAGATTAAAGATGACATTCTCCGTAAAGCCCGCCAGCGACAGAAGAATTTGTACAGAGACATCTAATACAAAAATCAGTGGCACACTAAAAACTAAGTGAAACATCAAGGTATATAGGAATATTGGAAATGCATTACTGCTAAGGAAAATATAAAAACCTGGGACTCTTAATTTACAGTTTTTGATCAAAGATTGTATTAAGCTCACCTCCCAATAGCGTCAAGGCGATCCCAGAACAGGTGAGACCCTAAACACTAACATGTTACCACACTAGGAGTCAGTTCAGACTACAACATCTCAGGGAGTGACAGGAACTTGCCGCCTCTTTTAAACCAGTGCAGGATAGTTCAATTGCAAGTTCCTGTCACTCCCTGAGATGTTGTAGTCTGAACGGACTCCTAGTGAGGTAACATGTTAGTGGTTAGGGACTCACCTGTTCTGGGATCCCCTTGACGCTATTGGGAGGTGAGCTTAATACAATCTTTGATCAAAAACTGTAAACTAAGAGTCCCAGGTTTTTCATATTTTCCTTAGCAGTAATGCATTTCCAATATTCCTATATACCTTGATGTTTCACTTAGTTTTTAGTGTGCCACTGATTTTTGTATTAGATGTATGCTATTGCCTTTTCAGTGTGCACCTATGCTTACGTTTTCAAAATATATTTTAGATGTGCACAGCCTAATTAACTTTTGTTTGTACAGAGACACTCCTATATTATTGCTCCAAGACCTCTCGAGACATACCTTGGCCCAAAGAGCTGCCTTAAAACCTCATCTATCCATCCTCATAGAATGGAATATATCCTATCGCTGGGGCTTTCCATTTGCCCTCTTTGTCCGAAATAAGGATAAAATGCTTGCCATCCGGTCTCCAGGACAGAACCACAATCCATGGTACAATAAGATCTAACTCCTAGGAAAAAACATTGTAGACAACACCGCACGTCTAACCCAGCATGAAGACTTTGAATCCATCCTGAGAACCTTCATCGTTCATAATTGATAGACAATGTGCTTTGATGCCAATTTCTGATAACCTGGTTTTTCTCCAAGGTATTGGCTCATACCCTTTATTGGGAAGCGCAAAATTAATCCCACTACGTCTTAATAAAGTAATGATAGGGGGGAACCTGCAATTTTCCTCATTGTCTGGGGAAATTACTTCCCATGCCTCTTCCTATTTTCAGTATAACCAATTATGACATTTTATTACTTCCCTCAAAAGCAATTTTGATGCACACAGACCTCAAACCCCATTTGAAGAAATGTGCCTCCAAAACTCCCCACCTAAACACTCAGGGCGATATGTATGAAACTGTCTAGGTCTAAGACTGTCTTTGTTGCCCATAGCATCCAATCAGAGCCCCCTTTCATTTCATATAGTGCTCTGAAAAAATGAAAGGGGCGCACTGATTGGTTGCTATGGTCAACAAAGAAAGTCATTTCCACATTATATACCCAACTCTCTCCCTCAGGCCAAGCTGATCTTCCTTCATACTATACAACATGGGACCAAGAACTTCATAAGCAATTTACCCCATCAAAATGGCACAACTGCTTTAGTCTTACTCATAAAGCTGCCACTGCCTCAAAAGCTCAGGAGACTAGTTTCAAGATCTTGACCCGTTGATACAGAGTCCTCTGCCTGCTTCACAAATGGTAACCGTCAGTTCCAGATGTCTGTTGGCGCTGCAATTCAGTGAGTGGCACCATGTCACATATTTGGTGGGAGTGCCCCTCGCTGAAAGGATTTTGGAACGCGATATACAAGACAATAGAGAGGACCTCTGGGATAAATTTTCCCAAAACCCCTGAAGCAGCCATACTATTTATGTTTGACAGATCAGTCTCAGCTTATAAACAGTCCCTCCTTAGACACCTTTTAGGGCTTGTTCACACGGAGTTTACACTCCGTGTTACAAGCGCTTTAAGGATCCGTCTTGGGGTCCGCACGGTCAGTCCCCAAGACGGATCTAACAATTAGCAGTGACTTTATCACTGCTCGCTATGCTGAACATGCAGCAGCGTTCACATGAGAGAACGCAGCTGCGTGTTTCAAAAGCGCCGCTCGGCTCCGTCTTGAAAAGACACTGGACATAAACTGACTCCTCCCTCCCCCCCCTTGAACTGAAGAGTGGTTTGCAGATGTGACAAATATTTATCATATGGAGGAACTATTAGCCACAACACAAGAAAATATACATACTTTGAATAATACTTGGACACCCTGGCTTTAATTCAAAGTCTCACCTGCTTTTCACTCTATCACCACCTAAAACCCACAGTGACAAGAACGGAATTTGCATCTCTAACAATGTGTTTACTTTGGAACTCTTTACTATCCCTCCCTCCTTTTTTTCTTTTTTCTTCATCTCTCCCTCATAAACGACCTACAGATCATAACTCTTAACTCCTTCCGTATCCATATTTGGACATGCAAAGTCCATCCTGACTTAATGACCATACTGAATGCATTTCTTAGTAGTGATGTAATATACATTAACATCTTTATTTTATAATGTTTCTGCAGGAGGCACTTGTTAATCAGGTTTATGTTATGGTTATGTTCCTAAGTAGCCGTGCATCCGGCAATAAGTTTGCTTACCCTTGACTCAATTACTTGATTTTTCTGTAATATACTGTCACGGTATTACTCAGAGATCCTTAAAATATTGTTATATTTCTTTTATTTATATGATGATTATACAATGTCATGCACCATTTGTGTTATTCAATAAAGTGTTTTTTTGAATTTAACAAAGAGGAGAGGAAAAAAAGGAGAAAACAGTGTGCAATGTTCCCAATGCATGTAAATGAAAACTATTATAAAGATTTAATGCTTAGCTCAGGTTTTCGAACACACTTTTATTTTGAACACAACTGTACCTTCCGGCCAAGACAGACATGGCGGAAGGAACTTTCGACATTCTGTGAGATCGCTAGGATGACGTTGGCTTGGCTGGACCGCGTGGCTCTTGTGCAGCAGGGATACTTCTCTGCAACTGGTCTATATGAAAAGTTCTGAAAGGACAGAAACTAGGAGAGTTTCCTGTGTGGACGGTGCCTCACTGGCTGATTCTGAGGGAGGAGAACACTATGACCCCCTGTGGCCTCTGAAATAATCTTGTCTAAACGCTTCCCAAACAGCTTACCAATGGAGGCTGTATCAGCTGGCCAAGATGGTCGTCTACCTCGCGAGTCGGGAGACTGGGGCATCCACCGACGGCTCCCCTGACCACTTCCTCCAAAAAAGGAAAAAGGGTATTAAGCCGCCTGGTAAGAAACAAAAACCTGTCGGGTTGTTTCCACTCTCTAGAAATCAGTTCCTCAAACTCCGGATGAGTAGGGAACACCAAGCGCTGCCGTCTGCTGCGTTTAAACAAAACCTCCTCCTGGGAGGCTGAGACATCTTCATCTTAACATGAAGGGAGTCTCTAACAGCCCAGATAAAAGCTTGGACCGCGGCGGCCATTCCATTATCTCTGTCTGGCTCTAAGTCAGAATCAGAGGAGTCCTCAAAAGAGTACGTATCCAGGCATTGAACTTCTATCTCTGTCCACTGTCTGTCCGGAGAGAGCTCGGGTGATAACGAGGAAGAGAGAACGCTAACCCTCTTACACGAACCACCCCCATATGGGATGCGCAGCGCGCAGGGCCCTGGGAGGTGCTAGGCTGGGCAGCAAGCAGAGATGGCATACGCTCTATGGCTGAAACCATAACCTGGGACAGCATGGCCAGATCACCCACTGCTAGTGAGAGAGACCTAGCCTATTCCGGGGCCACCGACTCCTGACAGCCAGGGTCGGGCCCCGTGGTGGTTGGTTGCAGAGCTACGCAAAGGGCACAAAGGGAACTGGGCTGACCGCAAGTAAATTTCTTGTGGCAATGGGCACAGGCAAAATAAGTCGCCGCTGCTTTGAGTGCGGGCGGTTTTGACCCTTTCTTCTTGGACAGGGACATGGCTGCAGGGTGGGCAGGGATAGATGGCCCAAAGAAAGTTAACTTAACACCCCAAGGTGATGTCTCCTCCACAGCAGCCAGGAGATGCGCAGCAGGCATGAGAACGCTGGAAAATGGTGATTAGGCTCTGCTCCCACACACCAGCCTGGGTTGCTGAAGGCCCTGCCCCATCCTGGGAGGGGACTGTAACCTATTGGGAGGCTCAAGGGACATAACAAGCCCAGGAAAGGGCGCGGCCCAGGCCTTACAGAAGTCGGGGACTGGATTTGAAATCACGGCCCGCGGCTCGGACCGTTGGAGCGTCCCCCGAGCGCCAAAAAGCGGGTAAGCTGTGCCCATAGCCCCTTGGAGGGGACAATTCTATCCCCAGCAGCAAGTTCCAGGCCTGGACGTGCAGTACTGCAGTGGAAAGCAGTGGTAACACAATGGTTGTCCAAAAAAACAGCGCAGCGGGCCATAAATGTCCTGCTGCCTCTTTCCGGCCAGGAGCAAGAGGAGGAAGACGCTACCAACCCTCGCAAGATACCCTAATGCTGGGACAACCGCCGCTGGGGGGCCACAGGAAAAAGGAATTCCTGAGGCCCTCCAAGTCCATAAAAAAAAAACAGAGGTCCCCAACTACCTCCAAACAGAGGAAGGCAGAGTACTCACTGATCCGAAGTCTTCGGGCGTTGTGGCATCTCCCCTTTGGTACCACGCACCAAGAGGTGGGGCTACCGGAATACGAGAAAAAGACCGCGGGGGCGGCAGGTGGGGATGGGTGAGCAGTGCGAGGAAGCTGAGCCAGCTAAAGAACTAACTGGTTTCCTGATGCCCTCAGAGGGGGATCAGCGTCACAGTGAAAACACATGTTGACGACTCCCCTGACAGGTGAGAGCCAGAAGGCTCGATCACCACCAGTAAGGGAAAAAATAAAATTAACAAATTCAGCCGATATGCCAAGCAGTGTCTGCCTCCTCTAGAAAAGGGCTAAAAATGGATTAGCTTGGCGTCAGCCAGAAAGATATAGTCCATCTGGGCAGGCCCAACATGTTTGGTCTCCGCCTAGTGTGCTCCTAGACAAGGGCCCATATCCAAGGTGCTGTGTCCCCCAATGATATTGACGAGAAATTACGATGTGTCTGAAAAAACTTCGGAATCCCATTGGCAAGTAGAACAATTCCAGAGTTATCGTCACATAAAATTACACACGTAAAATTTCAAAAATGGGGCTCCGTCTTCATCATCAAAACTGGCTACGTCCCTTATGGGGTTCCAGTGTAACTCCACATATAGAAAAGATAAGTGGAGCTGCAAATTCCCTGACAGGAGATGACACAGATGTCAGCCAGTCCCCTGCAAATTAGGATTCTAGCTTGGTACTAGAGCCTGTCTATCTCCCACCAGGACAAATACCTTTTGCTATCTTGGTCATTAGGCTAGGTCTACATGGCATTGGACAAAAAAAAAAAAAAAACCCCCACTGAAAACCAAATCCTAAAAACGTTCATAAAACTGAGGTTTTAGTCCACTGCCTGTCAAAAGATACTGAAAAACTTTTGGCTTGTTTTTTCGCTTTTTGGCACTTTTTTTCAGAAATGCACAGCATTATAATTGATGTGGATTTCTGCAAAAAATGTGCCAAAAAACATCCGGTGCTTTACATAGACTCCAATAGTAAATTTTCTGCCCTGCTCTGTCGTTTTTTGCAACATGTTTAAAAAAACGACCAGTAGCAAAAACAAGTAGAAACGGTTTGTAGTCTGTGGAGGCTACAAAATTTTTTCACTATTGAAGTCTATGGGACCTGTTTTCATTTTTTTTTCAGCAGCGACTGAAAATGTGCACAGTGGAGACGTAGCCTTACAGTAATGGTGTTACACTATATGCCTGTGACAAAAAAACAAAAACAACAAGCCTTCTTAAAAGGTAGTAGTCTGCTTCAACAATATTCTGTAATCATAACAGAGGCAAAATGTATAAGCAAACAAATTAATTTACCAACCTTAAATTCACTGAAATCTTATTAAGCACAAGCAAAATTTGTAGCACAAAATATTAAATAATTTCCCTTTCCGTGGAAAATAAAAGATTATTCACTTAAAAATGAAGGAAGGCACCCTAACATTTCATCTTGTTATGACCACTAACTAGTAATAACCAAATAAATAAGAATGATGTGCAAGGTTGTAGAAAGGACACTTACGAGATGCAGGGTTGGAAGTAAAGTACTGGACCATTATGCGCTGGACGTTGGGTACTCTCCAAAGGCAGAATACAAGAACATTAGCCACAATTATGCCTGTAAAAAATAATGGGAAGAATTAAAAAATAATATATAAATATTTTTTTCCAGTTCAACTTCAGTAATATACTGCTATTTACAAATGACGTGATTACCTGACACAGTCTTCTGTCCATCACTCAGACTGTTCCACCACTCATTCACCTACAAAGAAAGATCACATAAAATTTTTCTATGTTATAGAGCTAGTACTGTTCGAAAAATCACGTTGAATAAGGGGTATGAGAAAATGTAAATGAAGAAGATGGTCGAGTTTTAACCCCTCAATGCTGCATTTTGTTTAAACTGCATTCATATTTTCCTCCCTGCCCCCCAAGAGCCGTAATTTTTTTTTATTTTTAGGTCTACAAAGAAGTATGAGGGTTTTCTTGTGGGACAACATATACTGTTTAATAGTACCTTACCATTTAATGTTCTGGGAAACAAAAAAAATAAATCTCTCTTTGAGGGGTAGAGCATAAAAACAAACAAACTGCAATTTTTTCGGGAGGAGGGGGAGGAATATTTTATTAGAGTTAACTGTTCAGAATAAATTACGTGCTATCTGAATTCAGCAGAACAGTACGTTTCTTATGACAATTTTTAGGGTTCTTTGTTTTTTTAATTTAAAATAAATACAAATATTTATTTCTTAGATTTGCGTCTTGTTACCAATAACTTTTTTTTTTTTTTTTAATGTATGGACTTTGGTGAGAGCTGTTTTTTTTGTCGGCTGAAGTGTGATTTTTATTGGTACCATTTTTCCTTTTATCACTGTTCATTACAATTTTTGGGGAGGATGCAAACTGACCATAAAAAATATGGAATTTTGGTGTTGAAGTCTTTTTTGTTTATTTTTTTTTTTTTTTTAACAATGGTATTCACCATACCGGTTAAATATTATATTTTAATACACTGGACTTTTATAAACACAGTGATACCAATTGGGTAAAACTTTTACAGTTATAAAAAACAAACAAAGCATAAGTTCGCACACCTAGCATGTAATGGTCCCAACAGTGAGATGGAGCCAGGTAAGACCACCGCCCAGTGGTTCCAGAAGTGAGAAGAAAGCCAATATAACTGCTACATATCCACTGTAGAAATCTTGTCAAAAAATGTTCATACTTTATTTACAAAAAAATACCTTAAAGACATATGCCACATGGCAAGAAAACAACCCATGCATGGAGGAGCTTAGGCAACACCCAGCTTTAAAGTCCCTTGTGGCTGACTCGTTGCAGAAAACACGTTCCTTAGTTGTAGCTAATTCGCTGTCAGTGTCAGGTGTCTTAAATAGCAGTAAGTACAACCCACATGATCCAGCACATCCAGTTGAAAATTCAAACATATAACGATCTGGAAAAAATCAACACATAAGCAAAAGAACACACACAACACCAAAATTAAAAGGATAAGAACATGAAAAACATTAATACTAATACATGATGTCTTGTTTTATGTTAAGACCGACAGGTATTCTAGTTTTAAGCTCAAAGATCCAGCGCGACTCTCTACTTAAGAGGCCATTTACACAGCACAGGACAAATAACGGTCGGGGGAACATCTTAAATGGTGGGGGAGAGTTTTTTGTATCCACGTGTTCAGAATGGTTTTAATCCCCACCGCCGAAATCATGTATAAGAGTTTGATACTCAGGGGCCGTGGCCTGAGCCTGCATGCTGCCAGTCGCTTGAAGCAGGAGCTCCAGAGGGGACTTCGCTAACTCAGCCTAAATAAGCCCTTTTTTGCCAGCATTTCTCACCCCACTTAGGGGACTCGGCTATATCCAACCTCCAGGCAACCAGCGATTTGAAAATTTAAGCGGAACACCGCATCTGCGAGAAGCGGGGACCGCCGGCCTGTTGCAAGAAGACCATTCTGCAGCGACGCCATCTTGGGAGTGAAGGAGACCGCGCCAGCAAGCTACCAACGACTGCTTAAAACAGAC
Organism: Phyllomedusa bahiana; assembly: GCA_025379985.1. Taxonomy (NCBI): domain Eukaryota; kingdom Metazoa; phylum Chordata; class Amphibia; order Anura; family Hylidae; genus Phyllomedusa; species Phyllomedusa bahiana. Next base: position 103,749 of record JAODAL010009021.1, read on the forward strand.
GTCCGCTCACATACCTGCTACGGGAGAACATGGGGGACTTCGCTGACAGGTCACGCTGCCTCCGGTCCATCCGGCTCTCTGGCGGCTCCTCGGGAGGTCTCCCCGAAGTGGCGCCGAACCCTGCTGCAGCCACCATTTCCTAGAAGCGCCGACATCCTGTCTCTCCTGTGACGCTGAACCCTCCCGCGGCGCTGAAACCTCTCGGTATCTGGCGAAACGCAGGTAACAGGATCTCCCGCCGGGCTAATACCTGAAGTGGCACCGGACCCTGCTGCAGCCGCCTGTTCCTAGAGGTACCGACATCCTGCCCCTCCTATGCGGCGAAACCCTCCCGCGGCACTGAGATCCCCCGGCATCTGGTGAAGCACAGGTAACGGGATCTCCCGCCGGGCCCATACCTTCGGCATACCTTCGGCAGCCCTCACCCTTGCACCAGGTATTGCAAAAAGGGAAGCCCTGTGCATAAGTGGAGACGATACCTCCTCTTGACATAAACCCCCCTGTGACTGATCTGCCTTGCGGTGGACCCACCATCTTATCCACCCTTGCATATAAGGGGGCGATCATAAACTTCTATAGCTATAATCTAAACATACTTGGGGTGAAACCCTTTTCAAACACTAGGCCTATAACGGGAAACCCTTGTGCCTTATTAAAAGTATATACAGAGCCCTTCATCAGGACTAATCAATAACTTTCTATCCATAAAAGAAAATCTTAGCTCTCTTTTGTATAGATAGTGTGCCTCCATATCACTGGGACCCATTCTGTAAAACAACTCTGATGACCCCAGCTCATCACTCACTTATAACAAGCTCCTAGTGACTCTTTAGGTCAATTACTCAAATCAGGACCTTGGGAGACTCCCCTACCCTCCCAATCAACCATTAATAAGTGCAAACCTATCTCCTCAAGCTACTAACTGTAACACGCAAGTATCTGCGGTGTATACAGAAAATGACATAATACATACTCCACAACGCTGACCCGAGTGTTTCCTAACCTCTAATAATGGGTGGTAACTCCAAACGGAACAAATCACAACCTACTAAATTAACGGAGTTCTTCCAAACCCCTTCCACCCGTTCCCAAGATGGGGGTAGACGTGACTTGTCTCCTCCCTCATCAACAGCATCTTCCAGGCAAGACTTTGCAGATATGGATCATCAAAATTCTTCAGAGGCCTTCAGTAAATCTGAACAAACCCTAAAACGACTATTCTCATCTTTTAGGGAAACGTTAAAGAGTGACTTTAAACAAATGATGGGTGACTTTAAAATGGACATACAAGCATTAGTCTCCAGAACAGAGCATGTAGAGAAGAAGATGGCGGAGTTTACCAAGTCGCATAACCAACTTGTAGACGCCAATGCGTCCCTGGAAGAAGAAGTCCAGAAACTATCATCACAATTGCTGGACTTAGAGGACTGCTCGAGACGCAACAACATCCGCCTCCGAGGTATCCCTGAATCGGTTTCTTCTGATGCCCTGCCACAATTCCTTATAGACCTCATGGCCCTGATTCTCCCAGAAGCGTCCCCAACAGACCTAATGGTGGACCGCATCCACAGACTCCCGAAACCGAAACATCTCCCTCTATCTACACCACGTGATGTTATTGCAAGAATTCACTTCTTCAAAACCAAAGAAAACTTTCTCAGAACCATCAGGGGTGCCACCAACCTCCCAGATAGGTTTAAAGATCTCTCGATCTTCCCGGATCTTTCTGCAGGCACAATGCTTAAACGAAAAGAATTTGCCCCACTAACAAAAATCTTAAGGGAGAATAACATCCCCTACCACTGGGGGTTTCCAGTCAAGCTCATCATAACCAAAGACTCCTCGACCCTAGTCTGCCTGACTCCTTCCTCGGCTAGAGAAACCTTTATGTCCTGGGGTCTCCTCTCCACCCCTACCAATACTCCCTCAAGAAAAGGAGCTGACAGACCGGGTATCATCTCACCTATCTAGTCTGACCCAACCCGCCGTTCCAGAGCCCATCAGCAGACCTGATCTAATTCCGACCACATAGCGGTATATAATTTGCACATTATCTGGTTGCCTGGTCCCATAGATTGGCAATTTTGGTTCAAATGTCCCCCTCTATGGAAGCCAATAAGATTCCCCTCCTACCCTCTTCGCGCTCAGAAAGACCGATTAACGTTTTTTTTCCTTGCAGGTTCTTCAGTAGGACTTTACCCCTCCTCTGGTTCCCCTTGTAGGGAACTACTCATGTTAAATGTAGTTATTTGTTCGAACAGAGTTACTAACACTGTTTTCTATGTTATCTGTTCTCTAGCCATTATTTCAATACTGATCTCTACTCTTATGGTACGTCATCTCCACTCTTTTGACTCAACCTTACTAACTATCCTATACTCCAAACACCATGGGGATTAAACTAATGTCTTTAAACGCCAATGGGCTCAATTCACCCCACAAACGTTCCTCCCTATGGAGAGAGGCTTTAAAAGCCAAAACGGATGTACTCTGCGTGCAAGAAACACATTTACATGCCAATGACTCTTTTAGGCTAAAACATAAAAATTTCCCACATTCCTTCCTCACAGCGTCACTGTCCAAAAAAGCAGGTGTGGCCATTTTTATTAAAAGTATGGTGACATTTCAACTTATAGATGTTCATATTGATCCCCAGGGAAGATACATTATCCTAAGGTGCGACCTCAACTCATCTCCTTACACTATTCTTAGCCTCTATGCTCCAAATCAGCACCAGCTACCCTTCATCTCCAAAACAATCCTCACAGCCAAGAATATGTTAAGGGGTAGACTGGTGGTGTGCGGAGACTATAATATGGTTATGGATAAAACCCTAGACAGGTCTAAAGGGAGTTCCCACTATGCCCCAGAACTTAAACATTTCACTAACCAAGAAAACCTGCATGACCCTTGGAGATATAGACATGCAGGAGAGGTGGATTACACTTTCTACTCTCACTCTAGAAACACCCACTCCAGAATTGACTACTTCTTAGTGGACAAACCGGCCTTGCATAACGTCATCGATGCAGAAATAGGTAGCGCTACCTGGTCAGACCACGCACCTACTTTTCTGACTATGAAAGATACGATGTGCATGAGCTCCTTTGCTCCATGGAGAATTAATCACTTCTTACTAAAATCTCCCTCAATTGTTAAAGAAATCCAACAAGCTCTTACAGATTATTTAGAACTGAACTCGCTCTCACCTCCATCAATGGAAGCCCTTTGGTGCGCACATAAAGCAGTAATCAGGGGGGTCTGCATTAAAATAGCCTCTAGAGAAAAACGTAAACGAGAACACCCCATAAACGATTTACTTCAAGAAATAATCTCTCTTGATAAACAATTTAAATTAGACTCCTCTCCTACCACTAAAGAAAAACTGATACTCAGCAGGAATAGATTGCGCTCCCTCTATCTGAACCAATATGAATCTCAAATGTCCAGACTTAAATGGAACTTTTATGTCCACGGGGACCAACCCTCTAAACTACTAGCAAAAAGAGTGAAGGCCCTTCAGGCTAGAAACAAAATAGCATACATCACCAAACCAGACAAATCCAGGATTTATGACCCTCAACTCATTACCAACGCATTTGCACAATACTATAGTCAGCTCTACAATCTAAAAGACGATCCAGGCACACCCAAGGTACACAAGTCGAATATCACCTCCTTCCTGAATCAAACTTCTCTTCCTACCCTTTCGGAAATCACCTAAACCTTTTAAATGAACCGATCTCCTTAAAAGAAATTGAGGAAGTAGTTAACTCCTCCAAACTCAACAAAGCGCCCGGTCCAGATGGACTAACAAATGAATACTATAAACTATTCTGCCCCACTTTAGCCCCACATCTCCTCTCCATTTTTCAGGACATTATAAATAATGGTAAAGCCCCTAAAGGAGATGTTAACTGCAATAGTGACCACCATACCCAAATCAGGTAAAGCCCCGATCTCATTCCCAATTACAGACCCATCTCCCTTCTCAACTGCGACATAAAGTTATTCGCCAAAATCATAGCGAACAGACTGAATGATATCATGCCCTTCCTCATTAATAAAGACCAGGTGGGTTTCGTTAAAGGCCGACAAACCCGTGACGGAATCAGAAGAGTACTAGATCTCATCCATACAATAAATAAGGACAGAATCCCTTCCATCTTATTATCACTAGACGCGGAGAAGGCCTTCGACCGACTCAACTGGGATTATTTACAGGAAGTTTTAATAAAATTCGGATTTACTGATCCCATAGTTAGGGCCATTTCCTCGCTTTAACACTTCCCCTTCACAAGGTCTCACCTCAGGGTTCTTCTCTGAATCCTTTCCGATCACTAACGGTACTAGGCAGGGATGCCCACTTTCTCCCCTAATTTTTATACTATGTGTAGAACCCCTTTCAGAATTAATCAGACAAACACCCTTAATTACAGGAATCCCTGTTGGCGGCTCAGAACATAAAATCAGCTTATTTGCAGATGACATTCTGATACTGTGCCAAAACCCCATGCAATCCCTGGAATCCCTCCTCCAAATTCTAGAAACATATTCCTTAGTCTCATATTATCGACTAAATGCGTCAAAGTCCACTATTATGCCCTTGCATGTCACGGCCACCCAAAAACGTCACCTATCCAGACTGAATTTTATTTGGTCTGAATCATACATTACCTATCTAGGCATAAAACTATCTCCTTCCCTAGATCAAACCATACAAACAAATTTAGATCTCTTAAATGACACCCTATTGGGGGAAATTAAACGTCTATCTACTTTCTCTCTTTCATGGATAGCAAGAATTAACGTAACCAAGATGATGCTCCTCCCACGTATTCTCTATCTCTTGAGATCACTCCCTTATTTGTTACCACCCACCTCACTTAACAAACTCCAATCTTCCCTTTTGTCATTCATTTGGAATTCAAAAAAACCAAGGTGCAGGAGACAATACCTGTTTTTGAACACAAAAAAGGAGGCATGTCTGTTCCGAATCTAAGATTTTACAATATTGCCTCGGTGTTAGAACCCCTTTACACATTCTGGAAGTCACCTGACATACACCACTGGTCCTCAATCGAGAACTCCATGACGGCCCCATACACAGTTAAAGAGTTACTACTGGCTGAGCTCTTGAATCTTAAATACCCGTCACCCCCCCTCCCCTCTCTACATCATGCCTTTCGGGCCTGGATTGACTTTGTTAAACCTAATCAATGGATCCACGTCTCAAAAAAAAGTGCTCTCTGTCTGTTATCCAATTAGCCTCCCCACAGCTTTCATTGAAGGATTGGATAGTACAGGGTCTTACAACCATTGATCAGCTATATGAACAGCAACAACTGCGAACATTCATGGACTTAAGGTCTAATTATGATTTGAACCGTAACACGTTCTTTAAGTACTTACAGGTTAGACATATTCTACAAAAATGGGTGTGGCCTAACAAACCTAGGTTACCCTCTTCATATTCCAGGTTCCTCAATAATAAAAAAGGCTTTGAAAAAGGTCTATCTATTGTATATAATCTTCTCCTGGGACTAACTGAGCAAACCAAACCATACTTTGCAACTAAATGGGAAGCGGAGCTGGGAAACTCCTTCTCTACTGACAGTTGGCTGACAGCCTTCTCTGCACCCTCTAAATACACTAGGTGTATCAACCATCTAGAAATTACGAAAAAACTCCAGTTAAGGTGGTACCTAACCCCCCACTCGCTTGGCCCACTTCTCCCAACCAAACTCTGCGCTTTGTTGGAGGGGGTGTGGCTCCAATGGAACTCTCTTGCACATGTGGTGGAGCTGCCCACACTCCTCTGTTCTCTGGGGTCAAGTTGAAGACCTAATTGCCAGATTGTTTTCCACTAAAATTAAAATCACCCCAGCTCTAGCACTCTTGGACTTAGACCTAGAGGAACTCCCCATCCCCTTTAGAACAATATTATATCATGTTCTAGTGGCCACTAGATTAACGATTGCCAGACACTGGAAAGCTTCAGCCTTACCTAATGTTAAGGAAATTGTCCAAAGAGTGAACCTCCAATAGAAGTCTGAAACCTCTCTTGTGATCCCACCCCACATGGTCCCAAAAATAAAACTTAACTGGAGGAAACTGGAAATGACTCTATACTTGCAGGACACTTAAAGTCTTTCTCAATAAAATCACTGCTCTGTTGGGGGGGGGAGGGAAATGGAAGGAGACGGGTTACAATACTCTTACTTGTCTTCCGCAACCCATTTGTTCTTTGTATGCTCTAAATATATACGAACCTCTGCGTTTGCTTTCCATAAATCTTTAATTCCCAACTATACGTACCCATTAGATCTCGTTGTTTCTTCTTGCTTAATGAACACTTTACATTATTTGGGCATTTTTCCCCGTTTTTAACTCGAGCATTGATAATGGCTTGTTTGTTTTTTTATTTTTATTTGTTCTAGAATAACTTGTGATCTCTTTGCCTTTCCATGATTATATTTTGTGAAAATCAATAAAAATTGATGTTGAAGAGTTTGATACTCCCCGATGCACAGGGCGTCAACTGAACATTTATGTGCCGAAAATGGCCCACAGTGGGTTATTGGGGACATAATTTGTGAGCTGTTCTCTAGTGAAGAACATTATTCTGAACCAAAACCTCTGAATCACTGGACAACTCCACAGGCAATGATAAATATCCACTCCTGGATACATCGCATCTATGCGTTTCTCATCTTTGTGGGGGATGTATACTGGAAGGGAGTGTTTAAGATATAGAAGTTTGGGAAATTCTACCAGTTTCAAGATGTTTTCCCTTTTTCCTAATAATTAACCGTTTTCCTCCAGGCCCAAACCCCCCCTCCCCTTTTTGCAAATAAATGTTGGTTTGAAGAAATTTTTTGGGAGCAAGCAGGAAAAATTTCCAAGTTTTCTGCACCCCCAATGAAGGGGAGTGGGGGATTTACACCATTTTTAACAGTATTTTTTCTTGCACAAGTTTGGGGCGATAGATCCCTTTAACATCAGGGGGGGGTTTTGGGCCTTATCTACATTTATGTTGGGAGCCTGTAACCAAACCTAAACTCGGGTTTGGACTTGAAGTGTCCTGGGTTGATGTATGGTTTTGGGGTCTTGGATTTTTCACAATTTCGTCATTTGTAAAAGCGGCTTTTCCCCAAATTGGGGGGAGAGGTCTCGGGGCCAGTCCCCCCTTGGGTTTGGGGGGTGTAGGCAGTACAGCAGGCGGGGTTTACAAAAAGTTTTGGGAAAAAAAAAAGGGGGGAAACGGACAACCCCGGAGTGTGCCTCTAAATAATCAGCGGGCGACAAAGGGGGCGATTAATCAGCATTGTATGTAGTTCCTTCTTGGAAAGTAAATTTAAAAGGCAAAGTTTTGGGGCCGGGAAAATCTGGGTTTAAAAAGGGGAGCTGCGAAAAGGACCAAGACAAACCCTATCAAACGCCTTTTTTTTGGGGGTCCAGGGGTTTAGGAAGCCTTGAAACTTTGGCAAATTTCCTGCCCTCTGGCCTTTAGGGGCTGGCGTCCACTGCTGCCCTGATATTTCAAAACCGACTGTCTCTCCCTGACTAACCCACTTTGTGCCGGGGGTTTTTGCAATCAGGGGGGGGAAAGGTTTTTTTACCTTGTAGCCAATATTTTAGCTAGTAATTTTTTTAGTCGGGAACCGATTTGTTCTATAGGGGGGTAAATTTTTTTGATTACAAGGGGTTCTTTTTCCGTTTGGTAAAGAATTGGGCCCCGGGTTCTAAAAATAAACCATGGCCCCCGGTCTTGATAGAGTGCATTATACAAGGGCGTAAGAGTTGGGGACACCTGTGGCGACAGAAGCTTATAAAAAAATTTGTTGCTTTAACCCTCGGCCCGTGGGGGTTTTTTGTTTTGGGGGGCAGGGCTATAGCCGCCCTCATCTTCTCTTCTGTGATTGGGCCATCCAGCAGATATTTCAGGTCCTCCGACAGACCTGGCAAAAAAGGGTTTCAAAAGAAAGTTAATCTTCCCCAATTTTTGTTTGTTGGGGCCCTGTATAAGTCCTCAAAATAGTTGCTAAAAAGATTCACTATATCATCTGGGGCTGTGAATGTGGTTTTTAGGTAGTGGGAAACCAAAAACAGTGTTACCACCCGGGGTTGCGGGCTCGTTCGGCCCTTTTAAAAAATCAAACCAGAACTGACCCGGACCTATTTGCACCTTTAAAGTATTAGTTTTGGGCAAGTCTCACCAGCCATCCCACTTGGCTTTGAATAAATGAGTCCAGAATTTCTTTTGCTTCCCTATAAATCCTTTTTGTTATTTCTGAGGGGGTCTCTGCTAATTCCCGCTGTGTGCATAATAGCGTAGAGTGGAACCTCTGAAATTTTCCATATGCTTCCCTTCTTCTATTGGACACATAGCTAATAAGGTGGCCCCGGAGAACCGCCTTCACAGCAGCACAGAACAATGGCACGCCACCCATCTGTGGTAGGTTGTCATCTACGTAGTTGGCCCTCTGGGCCTGTAAAAAGGATTTGAAGTCATCCGAGTGAAGCAGATGTTTGGGAAAGCGCCAGAATTTGTTTAACTGTCAAGGGCGCCCGCCCATGAGCGACAGAGTGATGGGTGCATGGTTCGATATAGTGTTGGCGTGTAGGGTAGAATGTGTTGTTGCCTTCCACAATTTTAGGGATATCAAAAAGTAATTGATTCTCGAGAAGCTCCTGTGCAACGAGGAGTAGCAAGTGTACTCAGAGTTAGCATTCAGTGTCCTCCAAGGGTCACACAATGCATGAGAGTCTATCAGGTGTAAAATATCTATGACGGCCAGAGAGCTTGAAGCTTTCTGGGTCGTTGTATCCAATAGAGGGCGTTAAATCCCCGCCTATGATGAGATTGGTGTTGCCTCTTTGTAATAACATTGTGTTGAGCTTGGCAAAAAAAATTGGTATTGGGTAAGTTTGGAGCATATATATTCAGAAGTGTGTAATGGGTGCGTGTCAATGTGATCCGCAGCAAGAGAAATCTACAATTGTCATCGGCCAGCTCCTCCTCCACCACCTCACATACTGTATTTTACATAGATTGCAGTTAACATATATCACAAACTTGCTGTTGCACTTGATAAATTTGTTAATCTTATACAGTGGTGGCCAAAAGTATTGGCACTCTTGCAGTTCTGTCAGATAATACTCAGTTTCTTCCTGAAAACGATTGCAATCACAAATTCTTGGTATTAATATATTCATTTATTTTGCTTGCAATGAAAAAACACAAAACAGAATGAGACAAAAATCTAATCATTGATCATTTCACCCAAAACTTCAAAAATGGGCCCACAAAAGTATTGGCACCCCCAGCTTAATACTTGGTAGCACAACCTTTTGCCAAAATAACTACGAACAACCGCTTCCGGTAAAACCATCAATGAGTTCTTACAATGCTCTGCTGGAATTTTAGACCATTCTTCTTTGGCAAACTGCTCCCGGTCCCTGAGATTGAAGGGTGCCTTCTCCAAATGCCATTTTAGATCTCTCCCCCAGGTGTTCTATGGGAATTCAGGTCTGGACTCATTGCTGGCCACTTTAGTAGTCTCCAGTGTTTCTCTCAAACCATTTTTTAGTGCTTTTTGAAGTGTGTTTTTGGGTCATTGTCCTGCTGGAAGACCCTGACCTCTGAGGGAGACCCAGCTTTCTCACACTGGGCCCTTCATTATGCTGCAAAAATTTGTTGGTAGTCTTCATACTTCATAATGCCATACCGGTCAAGCATCCAGTCCAGAGGCAGCAAAAGCAAAAAACCCAA
>JAODAL010009022.1:0-113519 GCA_025379985.1 Phyllomedusa bahiana
AAAAAATGTGCCAATTTCAAATTTTGCGATAAAAATCGTCAACACTAGTGCCACCCACTGGAAGGAGCACCCCCTCTCTTTACCTCTACCTCCATGTCTACCCTCCTCTTTGCTCCGCTTACCACCTGCATTTCGCTCCATGTTCACAAAGATAAAAATTTGAGAAGGTATGGAAGAGTTTTGGAAAGTTCTTATTAAAAGACGGCAAATCACAGCTATTCTCAAATCCTCAAATCAAAACACAATTGCCGTATTCAATTAAAAGGCAAGGTGCCTCTATCAACGAAGCTGGCCTGCGTCTAAGTGAAAAATCCCCTATCTGAAATGTATACGGATAATAAAAGGTATTTTTTACACCTATCAAATACACCGACAGTGACTACAAAATTGCTATATTCAAATTTAAGTGCAAGGGTCTTCTATCAACAAAGCTGACCTGCGCCAAAGTGCAAAAACACAAAATCTGAAATGTATACGGATAATAAAAGGTATTTTTTTGCACCTATCAAATACTCCGGCTGTGACGACAAATTGCTGTATTCAAATTTAAGTGAAAGGGGTGCCTCTATCAAAAAAGCTGGCCAGCGCCAAAGTGACAAAAACACCTATCTGATTATGTATGCAGATAATAAAAGTGGAGTTTTGCACCTATCAATAGACCTGCGGTGACTACAAAATTGCTGTATTCAAATTAAGCGCATGGTGCCTCTATCAACAAAGCTGGACTTCGCCAAAGTGAAAGAAACGCCTGTCTGAAATGTATACGGATAATAAAAGTGGAGTTTTGCACCTATCAATACACCTGAAGTGCCTACACAATTTCTGTATTCAAATTTAAGAGCAAGGTGCCTCTATCAACAAAGCTGGCCTGCGCCGGAAGTGAAAAAGCACCTATTAAATGTTTTACGGATAATAAAAGTGGAGTTTTGCACCTATCAAAATACACCTGCAGTTACTAGAAAAGATCTATATCCTAATATAAGTTCGGGCTGCCCAAAATAAAAAGTAATATTTCACCAGAAAACTGTTAATAAAAAGCATTGCAATGCAATGTCTAAACAAAGCCTGGGAACTGCACAAATATTCCACTATCCTTTTTAAAGAGCTTGTCTGTGTTCCGCCCGGCGCCCCCCCCCCATTCCACCCCCGTGACTTTCAGCGCTTGATGCTCCTTTAAATTTCTCAGCCTAAGTACCTAAAATCTGCAAATCTCTAATCTACCTAAGTTCTAATGTTCACAGCTAAAAGCAAGCTGTCTGTGTAAACAAATTGAAAAATTTTTCACTAAGCTGTTTGGACAGAGACCGAGCACACGTCCTACTCCTATTGAGACACTGAAATACACGGGATGCTGAACGGGAAGGGCTTTTTCTATGTAAAACGAGGGTCATGTGATTTTTCCAGCCAATCGCAACCAACACATCCAGTCTGACGTCGCACACACAGCTCACCCTGCTTTATTCTGTTTAAACTGATTTGCTGGCCGCCAAAATGACAGGAAGCGTCGAAAATGGCGCCGATATTAATAGATTATGCGCAGATTTTCAACCCAAATTATCGCGTGATCGAAAAAATCCGATCAACATAAAAACCGTGCCGATTTCTACTTTGTCGATAATAATCGCTCAACACTAGTCCTAGAGATTGTAGATCAGTATGTGTCTCAATGGGACCACACAAGTCAAGTGGTTCTTCAGTCTTATTTATTTTCTCAGAAAGAGTTACAGCTGGAATTGAGCTACTTGATTTTATTTAGTAATATCTGGCAGCCTCATAGCTTTCTTTAGGCTGTGCACATCTAAAATATATTTTGAAAAACGTAAGCATAGGTGCACACTGAAAAGGCAATAGCATACATCTAATCATATATCAGTGGCCACACTACAAAACTAAGTAGAACATCAAGGTATATAGGAATATTGGAAATGCATTACTGCTAAGGGAAAATATGAAAACCTGGGACTCTTAGTTTTACAGTATTTGATCAAAGATTGTATTAAGCTCACCTCCCAAAAAGTCAAGGGATCCAGAGCAGGTGAGTCCCTTTCACTAAACATGTTACCCTCACCCAGGTGTCAATTCCAGCTGCAACTTCAGGGGAAAGGTAAAGGGAAATAGCAATTGGATTATCCTGCACTGGTTTAAAAGAGGCAGCTGAGTGCAGCAAGCCAATGTGATTGCCATTTCTCAAATAGACTACAAAGCTTATTGGGAGGTGAGCTTAATACAATCTTTGATCAAAAACTGTAAACTAAGAGTCCCAGGTTTTCATATTTTCCTTTTGCAGTACTGCATTTCCAATATTCCTATATACCATGATGCTCTACTTAGTTTTGTAGTGTGCCATGATATATGTATTAGATGTATGCTTTGCCTTTTCAGTGGGGCACCTATGCTTATGTTTTTAAAAAATATTTTTAGATGTGCACAGCCTAATTAAGCTTTGTATTTCTATTTGAGAAAATGGCAATCTCATTGGCTTGCTGCACTCTGCCGCCTCTTTTAAACCTGTGCAGGATGATTTAGTTGTAAGTTCCTATCAACCCTGAGATGTTGAGTCTGAATGGACTCCTAGTGAGGTAACATGTTTTGTGGTTAGGGATCACTGTTCTGGGATCCCCTTGACGCCATTGGGAGGTGAGCTTAATACAATCTTTGATCAAAAAACTGTAAACTAAGAGTCCCAGGTTTTTCATATTTTCCTTTGCAGTAATGCAATTTCCAATTTCCTATATACCTTGATGTTCTACTTAGTTTTTTAGTGTGCCACTGATATATGTTATTAGATGTATGCTATTGCCTTTTCAGTGTGCACCTATGCTTACTTTTTCAAAAATATATTTTAGATGTGCACAGCCTAAATTAAGCTTTGTAGACATGTGCATATTTAACCGAAGAACAAAAGCAAAAGACCTTGTGAAGATGCTGGCGGAAGCTAATAAGATCACAGGGAAACAAGTATTGCCTCAACATATAATGAAATGGCACTCTGCCAGGAAGAAGCCTGTATTCCAAAAGAAACATATAAAAGCCAGATTCATGTTTGCAAATGCACACAGGAACAAAGATCTACATTTTTGGAGACATGTCCCGTGGTTGACAAAAATAAAATTGAAAATGTTTGGTCATAATGACAAAATTTTTACATTTGGAGGAAAAAGGCAGAGGCTTGGAAGCCTATGAACACCATCCCAACTGTGAAACACGAGGGCAGCAGCATAAAGTTTGGGGTTGTTTTGGCGCAGGAGGGATGGTGCACTTCAAAAATAAATGGCATCTTTTGGGGAAAAAGATTTTGTATCAATACTGAAGCAACATCTCAAGACATCAGCCAGGAAGTTTTAAAACTTGGGCAGAATTTCAAATGGACAATGACCCGAAGCATACTGCCAAAAAGGTTACAAAGTAGCTAAGGATAACCAAGTCAATGTTTTGAACGGGCCATCACAAGCCCTGATCTCAATACTATTGAATTTTTTTTGGGCAAAGCTGAAAAGACAGGTGTGAGCAAGGCCACCTACAAACATGGCTCAGTTACACCGGTTGTGTCAGGAGGAATGGGCCAAAAATTCCTACCAACTATGCGAAGCTTGTGGAAGGAAATTCAAAACGTTTGACCAAGTCATACAGTTTAAGGGCAATGCTACCAAATACTAATGAAATGTATGTAAACTTTTGACTTTGCAGAAAGTAATAAAAATGCCTTAAAAAATTATCTCTCTCATTATTCTGGCATTTGGCAAATATAAATAATTTTGGTAATCCTAATTGACCTAAAACGGGTAAGGTTTATTCTGATTTCATGTCAGGTAGTGAGAAAAACATTCGCATGTATATAGAAGCCACCACTTCTATGCATACTGTAAGTGTCTTTTTATATAGTGTATGTAAACTTCTGGTTTCAATTGTAGCTATAAACCCTGCTAGCAAAATTGCTGTAAGTCTTTAAAGGGTCAAATGCCTTTTCCATGTCTACGGTTTTGCATGAGAGAAGGAATTCACTACTTGAGATCTTATTAGGTATTATCTTCTGATTGTCTAAGGGAAGTAAAACCTACTTGAGCTTTGTAAATTAATTGTGGGAGGAAGGTATAAAGGGCAACATGTATGAACGTACCTGCACCATTGCGTGTCTTGCACCAAAAAATGTCATAGCACTGTTCTATAAATGTATAAACAGTTTGCGCAGTCTGTACTAGATGCAACATTTTTGAATGCACGAAGAATGTGCCAAAGTTTGGTGCACAACTGCCATAAAAAAGTTTGGCACATAACACTCGGGGCCAAAATTTTTTGGTGCATAATACTTTTATACATACTGTTGTATTCTATACGCCTCTACCAGGGCCGTTCCTAGGGGTGGGCGAGGTGGGCGATCGCCCGTGGCGCCGAGGGTTCCGCTCACCCGAGGGGGGCACCTCCCAACTCACCCGCCCGGGGATCTGCCTCTGACTGTGTGGCCGTTGTAACACGGCCGTGCAGTCACTCAGCAGCTGCACACACTCACTGCGTGGAGATCCCTGGGAGCTGCGTGACGGAGCTTGATGCGCGGACCGTGGGATCGTGGTGAGGTGAGTCCTTTTTATTTATTTTATTATCATTAACTGCAGGGGGCACTACCTAGCTATATGGGCACTACCTGGCTATAAGGGGCATATTACCTTGCTATATAGGCACTATCTGGCTATAAGGGGCATATTACCTGGCTCTATGGGCACTACCTGACTATAAGGGGCATATTACCTGGCTCTATGGGCACTACCTGGCTATAATTAGCATATTACCTGGCTATAAGGGGCATATTACCTGGCTATATGGGTACTACCTGGCAATAAGGGGCATATTACCTGGCTATATGGGCACTACCTGGCTATAAGGGGCATCCGACCTCGCAATATGGGCACTACCTGTCTATATCGGGCATATCTCCTGGAAATCTGGTCAGGACCTGGCTATATGGGCACTACCTAGCTATAAGGGCACTATCTGACTATAGGGACATCTACTTGACTCTAGGGGGCACTTCATTACTCTAGGGGCTTCTACCTGGCTATAGGGGACACTACATGACTATAGGGGCATCTACCTGGCTATAAGGGACACTACCTGTCTATAAGGGGCACTACCTGGCTATAGAAGCATCTACCTGGCTAGAGATGGCTATTGTCATGGCATCTGGGACAGGTGGAGATGGAGATGAGAAAGAGAACAACTCTTCAGAGACGTCTCCTGTGAGTCCCTGGATGTAACTTTTCTGTGGTCGATTACCTGTATGCAGGTAAAATTGGTTGTAGTATAATGGATTGTATTCAGTGATGGTATGGTGTATTATTCAGTCACTTGGTGCTAGTGATATCGGTCACAGTGTGGTGGTATTCGGTCATCATGTGCTGGTGATATGTGATCTTAGTAGGAAATTGGTACTTTCAGCCTGGGATTCTGGTTTCGTGTAGCAGTGTTATTTGGTAACTGTATGACTATTATTTAGTAGTTTTATACGTAGCACATTGTGGTAAAGCTTTTTGTATATTTTGGCTTTGGTTTATGGTGATGCAATGTGTCGCATTGTGGCGCATTATGTTACGGGGGGAGGGGGAAATTTCTTCACCTCGCCTTGAATGCAATTTAGCCTAGGAACAACCCTGTCCTTTATATCGATTTAGAACTGGCTTGTCAGCGGCAAGTCTCATACATGTCACCCTTCTTTGAAAAATATTTCTTAGAGAATTTTAAAGTTGAAATTTAGAAAAAAGATAGATACTGTAATTGGCAAATTCAAGTGGGTCTTTTTCTAATTTAGGTATAACAATGCATTGAATAGAGTGTTCAAGTGAGACCATCAAGGCCAGAAATTTTCCAATCAGGGAGCAATTGAATTTCTGGTATCTTTTCTGCTGAAATCAATGTGTTGATGGATGTAATTTCCCTACATTAAACACACTCACAAACATATGTACATACTAGGACCAATTACATAGTAAGCGAACTGACCTTTCAGTGTGTTTTGGGGACAAGAGGACACCTATATACTCTCCAGCAGAAGGATAACATTACATGTATATGTAGTTGCTGCCATAGCCAAATTTTACTGTTTATAGGATACTGACACATGCTCCATAACCATACTACAAGTATGTATATGAAGATGGTATTGCTTACTCTTACCCTTTTTCTGTGTTATACCATCCTTCATGGTAGGGTTAAGGGTTATTAAATTGTTGTTTAAGATCTTCTGTTTGATGTAGTGTACCAATTAAAAGGGTTTGTCCGGTGTGATTTATTAATTTAGTAGCATACTGCCGGTCTTCTGTTTACTTCTTTCTTCTTATGAACGGAGATGCTGATTGGCTACAGGGGTAATATGCTCCTTCCTGACTCCACCATTTGGAAGTAAGAGCCTGTCTGGAAGAAGAGGATGGGTAAGGAAAGTGCAGTACTGGAATGGAGGTGAGGAGAGAGGTAAGTATAAGTTTTTTTTTTTTTTTTTTTTAATAAGGCAACAGTATGCTATTAAATTAATAAAAAAGATACAGAGCAACCACTGTAAACAAAAGTAGGAATCAAGAAAATCATAGTGTTTTTATTAATACTCAGTTGGCTTGTTTAGGTTGTAATGCATAAACTTTATTAGACAGCAACAAATACACACACATAAACACACATATAGATGTATCATAAAGATATATTAGTGAAAACTTGCTGTGAACTATGTGTATTGATTTTCTCGCACAAGCACTTGTCATCTAATGGAAATGGAGGGCAGAGCTATTAATCATAATCCAGCTACCCCCTCATTAACCTGCATGTGTATGTAATTATGCCAGTGAAACCATATGTACAAAGGTCTATCTTTACTCCTCCTTACTCAACCGGTCATTAATGTTAGAAAAAGAGATAAAGCATTTGTGCAACTCATTTACTAAATGTTTTTTGCCGGTGGTAAAGAACATTGGGTACAACCTACCATTAACTGGTAGTCTCCACTGTGTCTCCCAGTAATTATATGAAGAAGGAGCCAGAGGAGAATAGTGGCCAAACATAACTTACCATGGATGCTTTTTTAAAAATTCCAAACAGCAGGAGTGTTGTTTGAATGCAGTGCTCTATCGAAAGATCACGTGGCAGAACATAGAGTGCCTATAGCTCCATGGTACTCTAAGGATTTTGTGTGCCATCTTGTGTAGGAGAACACCAAAAGAGAACATTCCTCGGGCAGAAAAGCCTATAATTACTGCATTGCTATAAACAAACAAAATATTTGATCTAAAAGTATTCTTAAAAGAGTTTCGCCAAGTGAAAACCCTTGAATTGACTGCAAGCACCACTCTCCTGTTTCACATGCATGTGATTCACATGCAATCCCTCGCAGTTCGCTGTGAGCGGACAGTGCAGCGATTTTTACTTCGGGATAAAATCCCTTTAAGCTATAACAAGGCCATGAAACACAAAGGCTTTGTGCACACAACAAGTATTTCATGTTGGAATCCATGTGGATTCCGACTTGAAATACCCTTCTAAAACTGAAAGTAAACCATTTCCATTGACTTCAATAGAAAATATGAAGTTCATACATTTTAGTTCATTTTCGGCGTCGGGATTTTAAATGTAAAGAAAAAATTAGAACATGATTATTTTTTGTAAATTGTGGAAATTTACTATTGATGTCAAAGGGAGGGCTAAAAACATTGGTATATGTTTTTAACGTGGATCCGTGTCCAAAACCACATATAAATGAATTCTACCCTTTTCTGACTATAAACTGTGAGTAAAAAACAACCCTAAATCCACATGCAATAATCATGTGAAATATTTGTTGAAAATGAATCGGAAGACACAGTTTTTCAACGTCAGAAACCGATGAGTAGATTTGACTTGTCATGTGGACGTACCCAAATAATAACGATTTCAATATTCAAGAGTTAGTTTGAAGAGGTGGTCCAGCTGGCATTCGCTTTGCTGTGCAGTGGCCAGAATAATTACTGGGGCAACCATCTGGTGCCAAGCAAATATTGTTCATGTGGCCTATTAATCAGAACAGAACATGTGCACAATACTTGCTAGGTGTCAGATGGTTAGCTTCATCATTGTACCTTCCAGCGTGCAACAGCATCTCTCCACATGCCAGATCTTTAAAGAAAGGGACGGGAAATCCCTATAAAGTGTAATATTACGTGTCAGACACTTTTATTTCAATAGAAACAAGACAAAGGCGTATTGTGAAAAATAAGCAAATTATAAAAGATAGTATGCTTATCATGGGGAAAGTAACTCACCTTGAATCTCCTGATTTAAAAAAATGCTTCTATGCTTGATAAACATTAACTTATTCTGCAGCAACATTAAATTATACCTCTCTGTTTCAGCTTGAAGAAAGTGAGGCCAGGAATGCGGAGTCCCAGAAGTCTCAGAGATCTCTGAGCTTAGAGCTGGAAAGTCTACACATGGAACTAGATAATGTTACCAGGAATAAGAATATGGTAATGTACATTTTTATCAGGTACTTTTTTCCATAAGCTGTTTGAAATGATTACAGCTTCCCCAATAAATGAGCATGAGGACCTTTAGATGCTATTACCACTTTATATCTTTATATAATGTTATTTATTGTTTTAATTATTGTTTAGAGAATGCAGCAGATAGCATTTATATGACGGGATGTGTGCCAGAATTCCTCCGCTGGCATGTTTTCCTAGCAAGCAATATTTTTAAATAAATTAGAAAATGACCACACTGCTTAAATAGATGAGCCAAAACTATTCCTGATACTTGCACTAAGGCCAAGAAATTGCTAAACCAGCTCCCTTATTTCTGACTAATTCTTCTTTCCTTTAATCACTAGATATAATAGTTTTGTTAATTATCTATCACTATAAAGCCTTTAGTTCTAGCAATCAAAATACTAGGGCAAATAATGGTATAACATAGATAGCTCCCCTTCCTCCCTTAACCAATCCATTCACATGAATGGCGGCAATGGGTCAGATTGAGCTTGTGTTTGTGCCTAAATTTTGTTGCAAAATTTGCTGTATTTCATTTTCTCTACAGGTACTAAGATGTTTTACTCTAGGTTCACATCTGCGTAAGAGGGTCCGTTCAGAGCCTCCGTTAAAGATTCCAACAAAAATGACAGGAAAAATAGTGCAATGCCAATCTTAGGTAGTGTGAGTAGGCGCTATGTCAGGCTCCCACACTGTCTGCATCAGTTTGCCCATATGCTTTTCTTTCCTCTGAAAAACCAGGACATGATTTGTTAATTGACACTTGTCTTTATAATATTATATATTATATATATATATAATATATATATATATATTATATATATATGTTCACGGAGCGACCTAATGTGGTCACATGGTTCTGCAACTAGGTGTCGTACGTGCCACAGAGAGCCTGGTCTCGGTGGGGTAAGCCAAGGTATTGTCGTTCAGCAGCATTAGGTTGCTGACCCTTATACCCAGCACGGCTAATGTTCAGCCATTAAGGGCTGGCCTTCCCGGAACAACTGCAGATGGGTGGGTGGTTGTTCCCACGTTCCAGGTCTTCTGGTTCCAGCCCAGGTATTGGGTTCATCTGGAGCACCTAAAAGGCCTCCTACTACAGGAGATCAGGGGGCGTGGTTGCTACCTGAAGGTTTGGAGCAGCAGAGCTGGGAGAGAGCTCTGGCTCCCAGAGGCTTGAGGAAAGCCTATTATACAGTGGAATACTGTGGTTTATGTGGTGTGTGTGGTAGGCATAGGCCACATTAGTGAGGGACACATTGAATGTGTAGTCAGTGGCTAGACGGCGAGGATTTTTATTTATGTTCTGTTGTTTATGTTCTTTTATACGGTGCCTCAATAAAGCTGTTGAGGCCAGTTTACACCAGAGACGTTGTCGGTGTGTGCCAATTTCCTTTACAAGAGATGGCGATCCTGTGAGCTAAGTACCCCCAGGACGGCTTAGGAGGGTGTCCGGACGCAAGCGGAGTGTCACAATATATATATATTAGTGTAGTGCTGTGTAGGTGTTAGCCTTCGTGGAGTGGGAGCACCCTTTTCGGGGCAGGTCCCCTGCTGTTTAGGAAGGGTTAATCTTAATCTAGGGTTCAGAATAGAAAAGGTTACCTTCCTCTCAGTCTGTAGCTGGACCTGCATATGGCAAGCTAAAGGAAACTCACCTGGTGTAATATCAGGACAGTATCTGGGTCACGTGAGTTATTATTAACCTTTTGTGAATATAGTGAAACTAGACAAATGGTGACTACATGTAGTATTTTGAAGTCCTACTTATGTACCTTATTTTAAATGGGGCATTGTGTTCCTTTCTTGTTTATTTATATGATGCTAGTAAACGTTATGTTTTAAATTTAACCTTATCAAGGGAATTTTTCAGTGATACTTAAAAAATAGTGCATCATGCAGCTCTATTTTTTTTGCGTTACAATGATAGACACCATGACTGAAACCTGATTAATCCTGTTTTATTCAGTGGGGACCATCAGGTTCTGCTAGTGTCTGTCACATAATGACATGGCTCCAGCTTTGCAATGGAGGCTCCAAACAGAACTTCCAATGCAGATGTGAGCCTAGCCTTAGGCACTTTCTATGGCTCATACAGCAAGAAGGCATTGCTTAGCTTTTAGACGTGTATATTTGACAGGATATGGAGGTGACACCAGAATATTTGTTAGTGCAAAGTAAGCTAACTGAACTTGCACTAAGTTGTAGACAGGACTGGGAAATCTGTTCCACTGTGTCTGCTTATAGACACAGCTGACAATGCCAAATAGTTAAAGTACTAGAACTTTTTCCAGTATATATATCATAGTTGCCAACTATTGAAAATGGAAAAGCAGGAGACTAAAGAGGGCGGCGCGCTTAGCGCGCCGTGGCAAAAATTTGCATGGACACGCCCATCTTTTTGTGTGCCACGCCCTTCAAAAGCCACCCACTCCGCCTAAACTACATTTAAAGGCTTTTGGAAAGAAAGCCCGGTAGATGCCCTTATAGCCAGGTAGTAGCCCCCCATAACCCGGGAGTGCCCCTTGCAGGCAGGTGATGCCCCTCTGTAGCTAGGTAGATGCCCCCTTTGTTAGCCAGGTGTTGCCCCCTTTGTAGCCAGGTAGTGCCCCCTTTAAAAGTCAGGTAGTTGCCCCTTTAGTAGTCAGGTAGGTAGTGCCCCCTTTAGTAGTCAGGTAGGTAGTGCCCCCTTTAGTGTAGGTAGGTAGTGCCCCCTTTAGTAGCCAGCCAGGTAGTTGCCCCTTTCGTACCCAGCCAGGTAGTTGCCCCACTTGTAGCCACCCAAGGTAGTTGCCCCCATTGTAGCCAGCCAGGGTATTGCCCCCATTGTAGCCAGCCAGGTGTTGGGCCCCCATTTTAGCCAGCCAGGTAGTGGCCCCCATTGTAGCCAGCAAGGTAGACCCCCCCCCCCCCACCCCCCCCATTGTAGCCAGGCAGAGCCCCATGTAGTTAATAAAAATAAAAATAATAAATTCACTTACCTGACAGGCCCCTGCAGCTCCTGCAGGTACTGCCCGATCCTCCTCAGCGACGCAAGGGGAATGGGGAGAGCACCGCCGTCTTTTCCCCTGCGCCGCTGATGTGTGTGTACTCGCGCGCACAGAGCCGGACATAAAGGGGTAGGAGGGAGGAGGGCGCTCCCCCCTGCCTCCCCCCACACGTGGACCGCGGGCGGGTGAGCGGACCCTGAGCCCGCTTCCCCCCCGCCCGGGGAACGGACCGGCGGCGCCAGAGTAGCGCTGGTGTGCTACTCCGGCGCCGCGGCCATTGAAAAGGACCCCCGCCGCCTGCTGGCGGCGGGAGAAATGCCATCTCCCCCGGGAGGCGGGGGGGACCCAAATAGCGGGACCCCCCCCAAAAAATGGGAGATTTTGGCATGTATTATATATATATATATATATACTGTAAAAAGTTGAGGAATTTTCTAAATGTTTTAATTATTTTGTACCAATCATGATTTGCTGCCTGTTCGATAGTCCTAAACAATTTGCAACCGATAGTTATAATCTGCTGGTTGCTATCGGAAACAGTCCAAAGCTTCTTGTCAGTCAAACCCATAACAACTTTACTTAAGTTAATACATAGAAATAGAGTTACTGTGCAACATAACTACTATATGCAGAAGGACACAGATGTCTGTATTGACTCGAATCAGGGGCATAGCTATAGGGGGAGCAGAGGTAGTAGTAGCCCAAAAGCCCTTCTTCCAGATAAGGAGACACCAGAATCTTAAGTGGCACATGGTACCTGGGGGGCTCATTTCACTTTTTGCACTAGGGCCCAAAGGCTTCAAGTTACGCCTCTGTCTCGAATTATACTTTGAAAATACAAATGAGATTTGAAACTTTAGTGTTCATTTACATCTTTTCTCATGGTTCATAACATAACATTATTCTGTTATTTCACTTGGAATCAGCTGACAACTGGACGTATCATATGCTTTGACAATAGGGTGAATCCTTCAAACTGTCAGGCTGTGTGTACACATAATCTTAATGACAAGATTGACAAGCTCCATACATAAATTGATAATGCCCACTTGTCATTTTATATATATATAGTTCCAGAAAGAATAACAGCGAAATGGCACAACACATTGTTGTTTTATGAATTCTCTGTTTATTAATGCAGACATTTCAGGAGAGCTGACAGTTCTACTTTAGTACAACAGTTTCATATTTTAGAGATACAGATGTAGCAAAGTTTAACTTGACAGTGATATCACGGTTTTCATTATCTGTTCTGAGAAAAAGCCAATAAAGAGCATTGAAAAAGTTGAGATAACTTTCTGTACCATGATATCATTATTTATAATAATAATCTTTATTTATATAGCGCCAACATATTCCACAGCACTTTACAATATAGAGGGAATAAGTACAGACAAACCAGACATTATTAAAAAAAAGTACTGAAAAATGAGACACGACGGTTTGGGGAGGGCCCTGCCCGCAAGAAGCTTACAATCTATTATGGTGTATGGGTGAAACAAAAGGTGAAAGTGCTTGGTTTAAAAAATGGTCCAGCCATGTTACTTTAAATATGGGGTAGTATACATAAAATGTGGTGAACTCCCATCCCAACCATACATCTATATACAGATAATTTGCCTGTGGGTGCCAAAGTGCAGGAAGTGACGAATCTGTGACAGAATTTGGGGGGTTGACAATTAGGGATCTTGAAAAGGCTTGTCTAAAAAGGGATGAGTTTTCAGAGCGCACTTAAAACTGTGAGGGTTGTGAGTGTGCTTGATCACATGGGGGTAACATGTTCCAGAGAACTGGTGCAATACGTGAAAATCTTGGAGAGGGCATGGAGGTTTCGGATGAGTGAGTTGTGTAGTCTTAGATCAGTAGCAGAGCGAGAGAGAACGGGTAGGGTGGTAGAAGAGGATAAGGGAGGAGATGTATAGGGGTGCAGAAATGTGGAGAGCCTTTGTGTGAGAGTGATGGTTTATGTTGTATTCTGTACTGAATAGGCAGCCATTTGCAGAGACTGACACGGGTAGAGGCATCATTTATAGCGGCTGGAAAGAAAGACAAGCCTGGCTGCTGCATTCAGGACAAATTGCAGAGGGGAGAGTTTACAGAGAGGAGACCAACAAGTAGGGAGTTACAGTAGTAAAAGACGAGAATGAATAAGGGGCAGTAATGAGAGTATGGTTGTTTCCACAGTGAGAAATGACGGATTCTGGAGATGTTCTTGAGGTGCAGGTAACAGGAGCGGGCAAGGGATTTGATATAGGGGGTGAAGGTCAGTTTCAGAGTCTAGTATAACCCCCAGACATCGGGCCTGTGCCTAGGAGTTAGGGTTTTGGTACCAAAACACTGAGAGAGAGGGTGAGGTGAGGTCGGTTGTAGATGGGGGGGTTGATTTAGAAGTTCATTTTTTAGTGAGGTTTAGTTGGAGTTAGAGAGTGGACATGATTAGACAGCGAACAGACAGTCACTGGTGTTCTGTAGTAGGGCAGGATTGATGTCTCGGGAGGAAGTGTTTTAGTTGGGGTGTCATCAGCGTAGAGATGGTACTGGAAGCCAAAAACTACTGATGATTTGTCCAATGGGGATGTGTAGAGTGAAAAGAGGAGAGGACCAAGAACGGATCCCTGAGGAACCCCGACAGCAAGGGAGAGGAGAGGAGGTAGAACCGGAAAATGAGACATGAAGGAGCGGTCAGAGAAAGGTAGGAAGGAACCAAGAGAGAGCGGTGTCCTGGACCCGATGGTGCGGAGCATGTTGGGGGAGGAGGTGGTGATAACAGTGTCAAAATGCTGCAGGAGATCCCGAAGAAGCAGCAATGAGTAGTTACCCTGCGATTTTGCTGTCTGGAGGTCATTTGAAACTTTAGAAAGAGCAGTTTCTGTGGCGTGTAGGGTGCGGACACCGGATTGGAGAGGGTCTAGAAGAGAGTTAGCCGAGAGATAGCGGATCAGGCGAGAGTAGCCAAGCGTTCCAAGATTTAGGAGATGAAGGGCAGGTAAGAGACTGGTCGGTAGTTGGCTGCGCAGTAGGGGTCCAGATAGTGCTTTTAAAGTAAGGGAGTTATAAAAGCGTGTTTAAAGGAGGATGGGAAGATCCCAGTGGAGAGAGAGAGGTTACAGATTGTAGTGAGGTGAGAGTGGAGAGCTGGAGCAATGGTCTGGTCAAGTTGGGAGGGAATGGGTCACTAGAGCAAGTGGTTGGGGGGAGCAGACCGCAGAAGCCTGGACACTTCTTCTTCTGATGTCGGGTCAGGGCCCGAGAGCAGATTAGAGGACTGCGGGGAGGGGGCAGGGATGGTGTTAATTGGGGATTGTGATGTGATGTTTTTGCCGGATGCTGTCAATTTTGTTTTTAAGTGAGTGGCCAGGTCTTCAGCACAGAGGTCAGTGACCGGAGCCTGAGCTTTGGCCTTAGGAGGGAGTGGAAGGTGTCAAAGAGGCGTGGTGGGTTGTTGTGTAGGGTGGAGATGAGGGAGGTGAAATATTTTTGTTTGGCGCAGTGTAGGGCAGTGTGATAAGTCCTGAGCATGTATTTGTAGTGGAGAAAGTCTGCAGGTAGCTTTGACTTTCTCCACAGACGCTCAGCACACCTGGAACAGCGCTGCAGAAAGCGAGTTGAGGCGTGTGCCAAGGCTGCGGGCGTTCGATCTGGGGGTACGGTGTGGGGAGTGGTGCCAATATGTCCAGGGTGGTTTGTAGGAGTTTTTATTGTAATGTTTAACAGCCAGGTCAGGACAAGAGAGAGAGGAGATTGGGGGCAGTGAGGGGGCTTTTATGGTGTCTGAGAGCTCCTGAGTGTTGATAGAGCGGGGGATTTCGGAATGGGCAACGGGTGGTGTGTCCAAAAGAAGGGTGAAAAGTTGTTGATAGTAAAAGAGATAAGGTATGATCCGAGAGTTCATAAGGGAGAGTTGGTAAGATTAGAAATTGAGCAGAGGCGACAGAAGATCAGATCAAGAGAGTTGCCATCCTTATTATCTATGAGGTTTAAATTTGCTTCATTTGCAGCATGTTAAATGCAGAAATACCTCTTTTAATTTTTTTTCAAACATTACATGTTATATATTCAAGCAGTGAGGAATGTGATAGAATATTTTGTTTTGGAGGTGACTTTTGATGTAAGAATAGGCATTTTCAGACAGGATGTGGGCATCCCTGGAAGCGGGACTAGAAGTTCTTAGATTATTTATAGATGGTTGGCAAGCATGGAATAATTAAAAGCATAACATATAAATGGCTATGTTCTAGCAGTCACATTTTATACGTTGAGTCCCTGAAAGTGATATTGCAGAAAATCTCTACTTTCTTACTCAGTATTTTTTTTTCCTATTTTCAGGCTGATGAACAATTGTTCCAACTGCAGCATGAAAAAGCTGAGCTTCTGAAAAGGATCGATGAGGATCAGGAAGACTTGAACGAGCTTATGAAGAAACACAAAGCACTCATTGCACAGGTAGGAACAGAAAATCTGCAGCAAAGGTTTCCATGGCATCTGGTTAATTGAGTAGGCACATACATACCAAGCCCTCTTTCACACACTTTCTTCTTCAATTGTTTTTTTGCAAAAAATAATATGGATTTCAAATGTATTTTTGGTGACAGTTTTTCAATTTACAGCAGGATACAGCAGGCACTAATTGGCATACAAGCATTGGACTAGTGTAACATTCAAAATGCATTGCTGCATAAAATGTTTTTAGTATACAGTTTGATCAAATTGCATATGTCCACCTACCACGTCAAAGTAGGTAACCTGCGTTACCAGATGGGTCCCTAAAACTAATGCCTTTTTGTGGATAGTATTATTATTATTATTATTTTATTATTATTATTATCATTTATTTTAAAGCGCCATTGATTCCAGGGCGCTGTACATTCGAGGGGGTTACATACATTACATAAGTCAAACGAGTACAGTGATAAGGGATAATGACAATTGGCACGACAGAGGGAGAGAGGACCCTACCCGCGAGGGCTTACAATCTACAAGGAGGGGGAAAGAGACAGGAGGTGAGGGGCAGTAATACATTTTAAATCTTCTACTAGTGCAATGTTTGTATGGGTGTTAGCAAATGCTGTGTGCTGCTGTACTTTGTGTCTGAGAATTTGATTTTTGCAATCACATCACTTTGTACCAGTCTCTATTCAAATTTCAAATGGAGGTGCTAACTTTTTTTTTCTTTGACTGTGCATTCGCAGGGGAAGCTGTTATCTTAGCTGTGCACTCCTTCTACTTGGCTGCATGAGTCCCATATAATCAGTGTAAAAGGAGCCGTTTGCCATGAATGTATGGGAACTTTAGCCCCACAGAGAGGTAGTAGAGCTAGGGACCCACCTAATAAGGTTACCTTAATTCAGTAGTTGGGCATACAGAATTTGATGTAACTGCACACTAAAAATTTTATTTAATTCATGTTTGCAGGATAACAGTAAGGCTAGGGCCACACAACATAGGGCCAAAAACCGTTGGAAAGCCGATGGTTTTATGTTCAATGCATGACCACGGTTTTTGTTACGTTTTGCACAAAAAACGCAGTCAGTTTTAGCTTTTTCTCTGTCGGCCCATACAGTTGAATGCATGGGAAACCGACAGAAAAACGCAAGACGCCATCGGTTTTTGTAACACATTCCTAAAACTGCCGGCGCCAGAAAACGATCTGAAAAAAAAAACGTGTGCAGACTACAGGTCGTTTTTTGTATTAAAGGGGTTGTCTCACTACATTGATTCATCTTACCTCAGTCCTGTTTTCTTGGTTTCATTTTGAATTCAGGGGCATGCTTACTGGCTTCAACTAGGCTGCAGTAGAAGCCAGGTCTGTAGCTATAGCAACCAGCGCTGGCAGCCTATCAGGATAGATCAAACAGATCTGTAGCTATAATGACCTGAGGAGCTGATGCAGCCCATACAAGAGGGGATATCTCAGAATAGGTAGGACACTGTTGATGGACATATATTGCAAAGTGACTTATTTTTGCAAGATCTTTAACATAAAAAGCAATCCTTGTAGTGAGACAAGCCCTTTAAAGTCTATGGGCATTCAAAACGGTCAGATTTTCAGGGATTTCAAAATCCTAAAACCGCCAAAAATCAGACCGTTTCCGTGTGCTGTGTAGACATAGCCTAATGCATTCTTAATGTTCCACTAGTCCAGTGTTTGTATGGGTTTTAGTGGCTGTTCTGTGCTGCTGTCCTTTATATTTGAGAATTTAGGGCCACATGTATAAAAACTGTCTAGGTTTAAAACTCTCTCTGTTGCCCATAGCAACCAATCACAGCGCCCATTTCATTTCATATAGTGCTCTGGAAAAATGAAAGTGGAGCTCTGACTGGTTGCTATGGGCAACAAAGAGAGTTTTAGGCCTAGACAGTTTTCATTCATCTGGCCCTTAGTTTTTCAATTTAGTAACATATGTTTTTCAACTCCTGTGGAGATGCCTATTATGGAAAAATCAACAAGTTATGGCTATTGGAAGGCGGAGAGGAAAAAACTGAAGAGCCATATTATTATGACCAGCTGTTTGGGGAATTTAGAAGCTAGGGAATAGAAAACACAATTTATTCAAGGACAACTTTCTGAATGTATGTTACTCACCTCATAAAGCTCAGAAATAAACACTATATTAGTTTGACAAGAAGGGACATCTTTGTCACAGTGCTGTGTAAGGTGAAACAAATTCTCTAAATCTATCTGACATGCATGTCAGAGCCTCTTTTGTGTTTCTGAAGTTCGTGATTTAGAACTACTGTACATATCTATTTTTAATAATGAATTGAGAATACTTGTGTTTCTTCTCCTGAATATTTGTTTACAATAACATTTTTGAGATTTTTTTTGTAAAGGTTTAAATTTTTGGATTTTAAAGTTGTTTTCCAAGGGTTTGAGAACATTTTATGTCAGCTAAATACTAGCAAAACATCAAATAAAGATATGCTTGCCTTTCAAATCCTCTGCCGCTCAGACAGTATCTCAATCCTCCGCTATGATGTGTCAGAGCGATACAGTCAGTGACTGCAGCATTAAATTCATTATGGTCAGCAAGGCAGTGATTGTAGAAATGTCACGTTGTCTCAACCTGTCATCTCAGCAGCCAGAGTTTTAAACAAACACCAGTTGATGGCACCATCTGAGAATTGAAAGGTGTGTTGTCATTTACAGAATATTTTACATTTTTCTTAAAGGGAATGTGTCATCAAAAATGACTTGTTGTTTAACTCACGTTTTTATGTTAAACACATTTTCAAGAATTTTTGGTTATATTTTTTTTAAATTTTCCATATCACTATCAGTATTTTTTAATAATTCTTAAGTCCTGCAGTTTTCACTTTGGCCACTAAGCCTAATACTAGTCTAACACTTCCTGTTCTATACAGAAAGATTCTTAGTTGTCTGCTCATTATCAGCACAAAGAGGGTCAAACTGAAAGGAGACACCAGTGTGAATAGATAACACAGGATCCACCAGTGATAAGAGGAGATAGTCACAGTTCCCCCCCTTCACCTCCCTGCACAGTGACTTCTTCCCAGGTCACAGAGCATGATTAGAAAACTCTCCTATAGAAGTGAATGGGACTGAGTCAGTCTTAAGTCTCCTATGTGCATCAAGCTAATGTAAAGCATCTCTCTGACTGCTGTTAATGCAGTGCAAATAAGTCCTAGTGGTCAAAGTGAAAACTGCAAGACTTAAGAATTATTACAAAATATTAAAAGTGATATGAAAAATTTAAAAAAAAATCCTAAAAATGTGTTTAACATAAAAACAGGACTTAAACAATGCTCATTTTTGATGACACATTCCCTTTAAAAAGCCTGGAAAACTCTGTTAACATAAGTGTTGTTGAACTGATATGGTCAGAATAGTTGATAATGATAATACTAAGATTAAGTAGCTAAGATGAAATACAATAAAGCTATGTCTACATACCGCTGAAAATCTGACTGTTCAGCCAGCCCATAGACTTTAATAGAAAAAACAATCTGTAGTCTACACAGATCATTTTTTTTCTGCTCGTTTTCTGGCGCCAACGGATTTAGGAACTTGTTGCTAAATACGTCAGTGTTTTGAGTTTTGTCATTGGTTTCCCATACAACCAATTGTATGGGCCGACAGCAAAAAAAATCATAACCGACAGCGGTTTTTGCAAATACAGTGACAAAAAAAGCGGTCGTGCATCGGGAAAAAAAACAGTCCACTTTCCGACGGTTTTTGTCAGATTCTGTGTTGATCTAGACTAGAGTGTGTACGGTTGGAGGTTCTATTCGAACTAGAACTCGAGCTCGAACCCCATTAAAGTCTATGAGAGAAGATGTTCTGGTTAATTTTTATACCTATACAGGAGAAGCTGTAATTACCATCCATAACAGTAAACTGGACACATGGAACAACTTAGTGAAGAAAATTTGGCTGTAAGAGTGACAGAAAATAAATGAGAGGCTAAAATACTTCATTACTTTCAATGGCTAACTGAAAAGATGAGGACAGCTTTCAAGCAGGGGCGTAGCTATACGGCTTGTTCACATGGAGTTTTCACTCCGTGTTTTTTAAAGTAAAAACAATAGGTGCTTCATTGTTTAGTAGTTCCGTGTTATGGGGGAAAAAACAACCGACAGGGGAGCTTTGGGATTTTTCCCAAAGACGGGATTTTCCCAAACAAAATTATAGCAGTGACTATCACTACTCGCTATTAGGAAGATGCAGCGGCGTTCAGATGAAGATCGCCGCTGCGTGTTTCAAATGCGCCGCTCGGGTCCGTCTTGAAAAGAATTGACATGCAGTTCTTTTCAAGACGGACCCGAGCGGCGCTTTTGAAACACACAGCAGCGATCTCTCATGTGAACGCCGCTGCGTGTTCGTCGTTCAAGCCGTTAGGAGGTGCTGTGGTAGCAGCTGCTTTGGGGCCTGCATCATGAGGGGGGTCCAAAATCCCCTTTGACACATAGGAGATTTGGCGATAGTGTGTTATACAATTGCTGAACCCCCCAAACTGCAAAAACTGAACTTTTGGGCACGGAGTATGATTTAGCAAATCCAAGCACTCTGTATAATATATATCCAAGTACTGTATATGAGAGTTAGGCGTTATGTGAGCCTACAAATGTTGCCAAATAACAGCTTCTGGGTGTGGGAAAGATGCAGCCAGCAATACCAAACTCCCTAACTATTGATGTCTATGAGAAGAAAATGTTATCTAACTAACAAAGAGCAGTTTGTACAGTACAGAGAGTGAACTGAAAATGGCGTTCACAAGGTAATACAGTGAAATATATATAACATGGTCATGTGCTTTTAGCAGCCAATGAGAGCCCTACACCTCAGCAATGACGTTTTTGACACTTCTCTGTGCTGTGCACTGATTGGATGGCTGCCAAAAGTGCAGAAAGGTGATTGGATGGCCGCCAAAACTGCAGACAGCCCCTAGAACAGTTTGATCAACACTAATCTAGACTAATGGGCAATGGATTGTTCTACTTTACAAGGGGACAGAGATTTTTCTTCTGTTAGGGTAGATTTACATGTACTATATTTGCTGAGGAAGATTTTCTCATAATCACAAAGATTCTGTAGGGAAAACTGCACTAATGTAGCAAATCTCCTCTGTTCACCTGGCCTGATAACATGTTGACACAAGTGAAGGCTATAGCTCCACACTCAGTGATTCCATGCTCTTATGTTGATTTCCTCTATGACTATAGGTGCTTTTACGCAACACAGCTTTGGTGCAGTTTTAACTGCACTCCAATTTAACTGCATTATTACCAGCAAGCTTCTTTCACTTATCTAAACTGTTTGGAAAGTGAGTAATTAATTGGTGTGTTTGTAATCCACAAGACATCAAACACAGTAATTGATTACTTACTTGAAATACCTTTCCAAACAATTTAGACAACTGAAAGAAGCTTGCTGGGAATAATGGCAGTTTAATTGGAGCACAGTTATAACTGGACCGAAAGTGCACTGTATGAAAGCACCCTATTCGTAGCCAGGAGCTTACATGAAAACAACCTATTAATAGATGTGGACTGTAACTTCCTCTTCATGTGGTGATCTCTGTAATCAAAGGTTAAATGGTTTCTCTAGGAATATCTTTTTATTTGTTATAGAGCTGACAACTTAATTATATTGAACTTTGTAATTGATATTCATTAAAAATTATTTACCTGTTCTATTTTGCAAAACTAGGCAGAGAGCCCTTTACTTCCTTTCCTTCCTCCTATGTGACGTCCATTGATAACATGGCATCAATGGACGTTTTGTCATCACACAGTAGAAGTGCACTGAAGCCAGGCTCATCTCAGAAACACTCCCCAGTGGTGGGTGTGACCTGAGCAATAAAAGATCTGGCTACCGCTAGTGACTCATCAGTCACTATGCAAACAAAGGTGCTGACAGGAATGTAATCATTCAAGTACAGTAATGTGCCACAAGTAATTGACATGTCACTTATCTCCCTGCGCATACAATACAATCGTATTGTACAAGCGGGGAGAGGAGGCATAATCCTTATGGAGTACCGTAATTATGGGGCGCATTTTATCGTGTATTAAGGGCAGTACGCCGCGGAGTACGCGGCAAAATGCACTCCACAATAAGCCATGTGTACATACCCTTAGGGTGCACTGTTTTTACCTCTTCTGATAGGGAGAGAGGTCTTTTTGATATATTTGATAAATAGACCTTTTTATCTGGTCAGGAGACTTGCATTGTTTGTTTGATTGGCTGAATGTGCATTAGGAACCTCTGATATGATACAGCAGCAGCCAGAAAAAAAGTCTGCCTACTGCTCTTTATATAGTAGTGTTGCAAGGGTAAAGCATCATGAGACGTTGCCCTGACATCACTGGGTGCAGGGATGATGGCATATCACCTAAAGCAGGCACACAGCTTTCCAAGTTTTTCAAAAACTGATTGCTATGGGGGATTTGACATCACCCACCTTTCTTGGATGTTATATAGGCTATCCAGTGTACAGGAAAGCTGGGTGATGCCACATTCTCCACAGCAATCAGATTTACAATGATGGGGTAGCTGTTTACCTGCTATAGTGGATATACAGCACATACATAGAAATATAAAACAATATATCTATATATATATATATATATATATATATATATATATATATATATATATTTATATATATTTGTACATGTATTACACATATTATAGAATGAGGAAATAATGTTTTTTTTTTTTTTTTTACCATGTTACAAACTGTTTGGTGCACTGTATTATAGCACAGCTTGCTGCAGGTAACCAGGAACTGGAGAAGAGATGAAGGCGCATGAAGTGCATATGTCTGAGAATGATGTAAGGGTGTTCAGGGCAGGGCTGAGTGCTATGAGGATTAGTGGGCGGATGCAGGGAAGCCATGAATTATAACTGCAATGAATTCTGGGACTTGTAAGAAATAACTGCCTGAGAACTACTGGCACTCCCACAAGCAGGAAGTTTCACTGATCTTATGATAGATGAATGAGGCAAAAGAAAAGATAAGAAACACATGAAGGTAGTGGGATATCTTTCCTTTTCCATATAAATGCTGTTTATAGTGTTCTATGAAATCATTAAACGCTAAAGATATTCCTTCTTTCATATAACTCTATCATTGTTCATTCTTTGTGGGTTACTATAGGGCTTTGTGTAGGACATAATTAAAGGTCAACAGTTGAAAAGGATGTCATATAATAAGATATAATTGTTCTCAATAATTTTTGGAGAGTCACCAGAGGACTTTGTGTAGAAAATAAACAATAGCATCTGGGGGAAAGGACTTAACTTACCCTATTGTAGGTGCATCCTAGCAATCCCACAGCTTAGTAAGTGACTATGTATGTGTTAGGCCCTGTTCACACGACGGATTTGGCCGCAGTTATGGCCGCGGGTTCCGACGCGGTTTCCGCGGCCAAATGGCGCCTAGTTTATTAACATGGTTTCCTATTGGAAAATGCGTTAATATTCACACACCGAGGGTTTGGCTGCGGCTTTGGGGCCGTGGCCTTGCCGCGTGTTTGTGAGAACTCTCCTGTCAATTCTTAACAGGGAGTCTTCAGAAGGGTGGCCGCGTGGTGTTGCATGGGGGCAAACCCTCGCTGCAAGCCGCACCCCAAACCACGCCCCACTTGCGTTGCGACCACGCCCAGCGCCTGCGCCAGAGACCCGCGTTGGGAGACGCGAGGCTAGGACGAGGTTTGGCCACGGGAACTGCGGTGAGAGCCACGGCAGAACCCGCAGCCAAACCCGTCGTGTGAACAGGGCCTTAGACTTAAAGCAGACCTGTCAGGTGGTTTATGCTGCCCTATCTGACAACAGGATGTGAAAGAGAGAAGCTGAGACCTGTGATATATTGGTTTATAGGTTTTGCAACAGGATTTCTGAGTAAAATGCAGAAAAAATCCTGACTGGACTCCTTGCGTGACAGTGGAAGTCCTGCTTATTCAGCCCACATACAGTGATTGACAGTTTTCCTTGTATTAGTGCATGTACAGAGCAAGCTGTTAATCTCTTTATGTGGGTGGGATAATCAGTACATTTAACTTCTCTTTCAGTATTTACTCTGTTTTCATTAGAAAATCTTGCTCCAAATTATATAAACCTATATATCACAGAGCTCAGCCTCTCTCCCTTTATCATTTCCTGATGTCAGATATAGCAGCATAAACCACCTGCTAAGTTCACTATCATAAGGGACATAGGCCCACATTTATGAAACCTATCTAGGTCTAAAATTCACTTTGTTGCCCATAGCAACAAATCAGAGCGCCTCTCTCATTTTTCCAGAGCACTATATGAAATGAAAGAGGCTCTCTGATTGGTTTCTATGGGCAACAAAGTGAATTTTAGACCTAGACAGTTTTCATACATGTGGCCCGTACTGTGTATTATTAAGAAGGAGGAATATTGTGGACATATAATGGAGCATCAATTTAAAAGCAGGAGCTTTTTCCAATATCACATACCAGCATTGTGGTGATCCTGAGTGTGTAGTCCACATTCCTCCTCAAGATTGGCCGCATACAGTGAAGTGAAGCTGGGTGCAGGGCCGTCTCTTCCATTGGGCCAGGTAGGCCCTTGCCTGGGGGCCCTCGAGCACAGGGTGGCCCCTGAGGGCCCGGGCGGCTGCCTGCCCGGCCCAATGGATTCACTCACCGCCGCCCGCCGGACACCGCTCTTTCCGCCCTGACTGCGCTTAGGTACTTTTCTCAGGCTGCGCAGGCAGGGTGATGGGGGCTGCGGAGGTCAGAGAGCAGGGCGGCCCCTCGCTACAAACTGTAAAGCGCAGGCTGGGGCGGCGCTGCCTTTCTTCACAGCGGCGCCGCCCTGCCTGCTCTTTGAACAGTAAAAAACAGGCGCGGCAATTGCTTAGAGCAGGGGCCCTGCACGGCGGCCCTTACTATTGTTGTTATACCACCTGCACTTTGCTATTCACAGCCCAGGCAGGGCGGCGGCGCCTTCCTTCACTGCGGCGCCGCCCTGCCTGCGCTGTGAACTGTAAAGCGCAGGCGCGGCATAACAGTACAGGCACTCCGGCGGCCGGCGGGCAGTCTTCTCCATCCCCCGCCGGGCCGCTGGGAAATGTAGTTTAGGTGCGGCGGCGCGCAGCCGCGGCCGCACATGACTGGCCTCGGCCCTCTCCAATTAAAATTTTAAAAAAAGCTCCCGCCTCCACACAGCCCCTTCCTCACAACAGCCGGGCACCAAAGAGGCAGCAGCAGCAGACGGGCGCCAGCCACAGCACGAGGTATGGCCCGAGTTGGGGGGACAGTGACTTGA
The DNA here is from genome assembly GCA_025379985.1 of Phyllomedusa bahiana. Taxonomy (NCBI): domain Eukaryota; kingdom Metazoa; phylum Chordata; class Amphibia; order Anura; family Hylidae; genus Phyllomedusa; species Phyllomedusa bahiana. Next base: position 25,248 of record JAODAL010009022.1, read on the forward strand.
TGTCACTGTCCCCCACCTATATGACCATGTCATTGTCTTGTCCCCCACTCATTTGGCCATGTCACAGTGACATGGCCAAATGAGTGGGAACAGTGACTTGGCCATACGGGTGGGGGGCAGTGACATGACTATAATGTAACTTCTGCTTGTGGTCAGCCAGCCATCCTGACCCGTGTCACTGTCCCCCAGAGTCTCTCTTATCATATAGTAATGGCTGGGCCACATAGCAGTTACTATATGATAAGAGACTCTGGGGGACAGTGACACGGGTCAGGATGGCTGGCTGACCACACGCAGAAGTTACATGACTTAATGTGTGCCCACAGGCCAGACCACGCAGCAGCTCCTAAGTTATATAAATTGCTGCTTAGCCTGGTCTGGGGACACAGGATGGCTGTCCATGACCCATATAGCCCCTCCATCATGTGGTCAGCCATCCTGTGTCCCCAGACCAGGCTACGCAGCAATTTATATAACTTAGGAGCTGCTGCGTGGACTGGCCTAGGGGCACAGGATGGCTGTCCATGACCCATATAGCCCCTCCATCATGTGGTCAGCCATCCTGTGCCCCACAGGCCAGTCCACGCAGCAGCTCCTAAGTTATATAAATTGCTGCGTAGCCTGGTTTGGGGACACAGGATGGCTGACCATGACCCATATAGCCCCTCCATCATGTGGTCAGCCATCCTGTGTCCCCAGACCAGGCTACGCAGCAATTTATATAACTTAGGAGCTGCTGCGTGGACTGGCCTGGGGGCACAGGATGGCTGTCCATGACCCATATAGCCCCTCCATCATGTGGTCAGCCATCCTGTGTCCCCAGACCAGGCTACGCAGCATTTTATATAACTTAGGAGCTGCTGCGTGGTCTGGTTGGGGGGCCCAGTGCACAGCTCTGCCCAGGGGCCCATAATGCTGTTAAGACGGCCCTGGCTGGGTGCACTACTGCAGATCTTGCATCTCTGCATAATATCAGACTTGGTGAATCAATGAATGTTTTTGAAACGGGAAATGCCATCCACTTTCTAATCACTATTGTGAAACATTTGTAAATGTTATTATCTCTCAGAACCCCTGTAGCAGAAATGTCAGGTTGCTGGTTAGCAAAGCATTGGCTTATGACAGTATTGAACAATGGTATATTTATGTCGCACATTGTAATACCTATATATTTTTCCTTTTAGTCTGCAAAAGATATTACTCACATTCGGGAACTACAGACAAAGCTAGAAGATACTCAGAAAATGAAGCAGAGCCTTCAGGAGAAGGTGAGATTTTCTTTTATTATTATTACTGAAGTTTTAAAATTATTTTCTTACTTCAGGTATATTATTCAGGATATTCTATTCCATCTCTTGCTACCTATATATGAAAAGTGGAGGTGCAGCTCTGCTTCAGAATCAGATGATTACGTTAATGATATATTCCCACAACTGACTATTATCACTTATTCACAGGATAGATAATAAGGGCGACATGTATGTATTTTGGCGCCCAGATGACAATTTTTTGCGCGCATTAGTAGCGTAGAATGTGCCTGAATTTATGAGCCTGTTCTACTGCGGGTCATAGATTAGGTACTTTCTAGCTCCAAAATGACAAATCAGGCTCATTTAAACCACTTTTAACTTGGTCTGGCTGTTCTAACTGTTCTGTGCCTAGATTTGGCGTCAAAGAATCATAAATGTGTTTACTTCTATGAATGTGATGCAACACCCCCCAGAACACCCCTAAACTTTGGTGCATTAAAAAGTGTCTTTGGTGCATTGCAAAGGCAATTATCTTGCCAAAGTTTGGAGAACACCTGTTCATACATTCATTTTGGCTCAAAAACAGGAAAATTTCCAGCATGTGATGTCTTCTAAAAACCTTCTCCCATTTTAAAAGTAGGACAATTAACAGGGACATAGCATTTACGTGTTTCAAATCGTATGTGGTTCTTGTTCCATTGTGGAAGGGTAGAGCTTAAATGGAGTGTGGGTGCTGATGCGCAACCTGGTCATGCCGCCCGTTGCGGCCAGACAATCCCATGTGTTAAGATCGGCATCTGCTACTCTGTTTGAGCACTTTACATCCTGGCTTTCTCATTTTCTTTTTAGTGAAATTCGAACACTTAGTATGGGTAACTATAACATCTCCATTTACAATACAGTTTCCCCGTCTACCCCTCAGTTTCTTTGTCTAATCTCCTCTCTTGGCCTCCCACACCAATTCTCAGTCTCCTAAGGACGCAGCGATCTGTCACACAGAAATCTACTGTATAATCCCTTAGCACTCAGGAACCTACAGACACTCGAGAGTCTTTACTGTTCTCAATTAGTGTTGAGCAGAACCGTTCAGAAAAGGTAGTTCGGCACGTTTTCCGAATTTGTGTTGCCGCAAGTTTGGCAAAATTCCAGTTCGGCACAGGTTTTTGGCGCCATTTTAAGCTACATCCTTCAGTTTTGGCGAACAGCCATTCAGTGCAGAGCACATCGGGGGGTCAAAAACATAACCACTGAGGGGGTAGGGATCTCATTGGCTGGCTGCCAAAACTGAAGGAAGTAGTTGAAAATGGCGCCAAACACCTGTGCTGAACCCAAATTTTGCCAAACTGCGGCAACACATTCGGTTCGGCTCGGGTTAGGAAAATGTGCCGATCTTCCTTTTCCGAACGGTTCGGCTCAAGACTATTCCTAATGTCTTCCCTCTCCTATCACTGTCAAACATTAGTGAATATCTCAAAATCATCCTGGATTAAGCTGCGTCCCATAAACACTGTTCTTTCTGATCAATCATATTGATGGCATAATGGGGACCCACACCTTTCTCCAGAATATGCCCCGGAAAGGTGGCCGGAATGGTCCCATTCATTTCTATGGCTGTTTTGAGTACAGATGTGGTGTTTCAAGTTTCATGGATCGAGGAACTGTATATACGTTCCTATGGTAGCGCCACAACACTTGGATTCTATTGCAGATATTGTCTCCCCTATTGAAATTAATAAGAGAGATCTACAACAAACCTGCAATATCTATGCAACGTAAATTGAATAGGCTGCAGATTTTCCACACTTGACTCTGTTGCAGAAATTTTGAACATACCTTCAGTCTCTCATAAACCACAGTTCATGGTGTGTGAAATTACAGTACATACGTAGCAAAGCTTAACTTCACAATTAACACATTAGATACTGTGGCACAGAAAGTTGTCTCTGACTTTTTCTAATGCTTTTAATGGCTTTAGTTTGGATGCAAGATCAGATAATATGTTGAAGGTATCACTGCCAAATAAACTTTGCTACATCTGTATCCATTATTAAAATATTTATAAATAACCAAAAAAATGCACTATACTACATGTACATGTATGTTATATTGTTACATTGAGTATGGTATAAGGTAAGGTCTTCTATGTATGAACCAATAGATGTTGCCTAGTATGGGTGTTACTAAAGTTGTAACAGCACCTACAGATCCTGGATGCTGAGGGGCGCTTTCAGCTACTTTGGAGGTTCTATTTTATGCAGATGTGCTGGACAGCTCTACCATCCATCCCTTAATTTTAGAATTTGTGCTGAACTGGAATCTACTCTACTGAAATTTTCTTTTGTCGTCATACTGTTCTTTGCATTATAGTTTATTGTACTGTCAATGCAAGGTGACCTATGCATTTATTTAAGTTTTTTTTTTTTATTCTAACCACACACCTTAGCCAACATTTATTAAAGATGATGCGCCACTTTTCTGGCGAGGCATAAGATAGAAAAATTAGCGCACGACAGATTTGAAACATTCAAAGCTGATGTACCCACATTTCATGCTTCATACATCAAGCTTGTCAAGATTGTGTTTAGAAGCTCAACAGTGAGCGTGGTTAGAGGAAATCATATCTCTGACACATATATTAAAGGGGATTTGCCAAGACAGCACTTACTTAGCCTCCTGTCAGCTAGAGAGCAGGATATATACAAATCATGCTGAGTCATGAAGCTGCAGGGGAGAGAGGGAGGGGGGAGTGAGGAGTGAGGAATCCAAGGGAGCGTCTCAAAACTTAAAGGGGTTGTCTCGCTACAAAGAATGGCTTTCAAATTGTAGGGAACACAAAATAAAGACATTTTCCAAATATATTGCTTTGTTTCTCTGTTTTCCCTAAGGAGATACAAGTGCATTTATGACCTCCCTGGCTATTTCAGTTCCCTCAGTAACCGACCTGTAAACAATTCTCCCCCTGCTGTTTGTTCAATGAGATAACAGTGAGTGAAGTCATCACACAGGTCACAGCAGTGTCCTGTGCTGTTCAGCAGTAAAAAGCTTGATTTATGTAAAATAAACAGAACTGTAATTAGGGCTTTTGTTTTGGGGATCAGATAAGAAGTCCTGTTAGTAGTTTGAGAAGCTAATCTGATCTAATTAGCATCTGAAAGCACAGCACTGCACAGAGCTGTACAAGCACTGAGCTGTATGCAAATGAGTCATTCTGAACCAGGAAGTGATAGAGTATTTCATTCATGCATTCTCTGAAACTCTGAAGGGAGACAACTCCTTTAAGTTAAATAATAAACAGTACAAGAGTGGATTCTCAATACAGCAAGACAGCCTCAGACTGCACTGTCTACCCGGTGCCTTAAAAGCTCATTCATTTTGCCTGTCATCAGATAAGAAGTGATTCACGCAAGCGCGGCCTGTCAGCTCCTTGGTCGTGACTAGGGAAAGCTTTAATGTAACCAATGGGGACTGAGCAATGCTGTAGTTCTCAGAGTTTTCACTTTTTTAAATCACATATATTTAGAAAAGTGATTAAATACCCATTTTGGAGGTTCCCATGTCAACATTACATGGTGGCAAAACCCTTTTAAGGTCAAAAGACCGATAGCGCTGTACAAAAATTTGAGCAACTAAGGCCAAATTCATTTTGGTGTATTTCTCTTTGAAAACAGTGTGCAGTCAGCAATGGTTCAAGACTTGTCCCAGTATTGTGTAGTTATTCACTTATGTATTAGTGGCCTGATAGTTTATACTCCATATAGTGCATTTATACAGTAAATGAACGCTATATATTCTAGCTAGCCATGTTTAATTAACACAATAAAAAGGTTTAATTTTTATTGTTTGTTTGAAATCTCCAGTTTTAACCGCTTAAGGAACAAGAGCCATAATTTTTTCTACATAGGCATATGATGGCTTTTATTTTCCAGAACAAAATGCATTGACAATTTTTTTCAGTAGCATCATTTTTATCCTATTGCTACTGCTGGTTTAAATTTAAAGGTTGCACTATAACTGGCAGCAAATTACTCAAGTATGGAGCTACACTGCTATCTTCTATTTTTCTGTTCTCACTCTGAGGGGAAATATGGATCTCAGTTCATCAGTGTCAAATTGTACAAGCCTTTTTGGCGCATGTTAGTTTGTCTCAAGAAGCACCAAATTTAATAACTGCCATGCACCAGTTTAATATGTATCCATGCTAGATTCCACATAGGTTTGTCTGAAACGCTCTCATAGACCTATATAGCTTTAATAAATGTGGCCCCTTAGGTTTAGTATACACTTGATAGGGGATTTGTAAATTCTAAGGACATGAGTAGCATTTGAGGGCTTTGTTTAGGTACATTTTTACTGTGCTAGATCCCATGGACACAAGTCACTATAATGAAACTCCCTGTTGCTCTGTTAGAAATAGTGATGTATTTATCTCAAGCATTTTATTTAAAAACATTATCCTTTTTAATAGTAACTTTTTTAACACAGGAGAATTTACTTATTTAAATAAGTTAACTAAAGGTAACTAAAATTAGAATTAACACGTAACACTTAGCCATTTATAGTCATACTATGTCTTTCAGTCGATAAATGAACATCAGTAGGAAGCTTACCTACTAATAAAGGAACGGTAATTTTAATCTTAGAGTTTTGTTCCATTACTGCCACTCAAGTGATTACCGCTGCTTGCGGAAACTATTTCTATGTAATCAATGGAACCTGTAATTTTAATCACTGGTCACTGGAATAACAGGTTGACTGTTAAAATGCAATTAAATTTATCCTTACTTTATTTCACATTCACTTGCTTTGTTGTTGAGGATTAATACCCTGTTTTCCTTAGTTGTATAGAGGTCCCTATTCATTTTGTATTATGCTACATCCTGACCAATGACAAATGTCCTCTTGTCTGGCTTAGTTTCCTGTTCAGGCTAGAAATGTGTTGCTCTTAAAGTGGTTCCATTTGTACGGAAATTAAGAAAAGGTAAGTAATAACTATCAAGGCATATTGTGCAACAAACAGAGGTGTAACTTTAAGGTTCCCCCATTGAAAATAGTTAAGAGTCCAGCATCTACCATCTATAGTACTGTTGTCGTCATACATGTCAGTCAGATTTAAAAACTTTGGGCCATCCAATGTGTCAGGACCCAGGTTTGTCTACAACTTCAGCTCTGCCTTAAGCTACGCATGTAGTGACACAGTATAGTACAATGCATATGAATAGAGATATAAAAACTACACATGTGGTGACAAAGTATAGTAAGATGCATATGAATAGAGATTTAAAAATTTCAGGTGACATGTATGGACCTTACACCGACTTACTAGTTCTACGTCTGTTTATAATAGTGTAAGATACGACAGTATGTATGAAAGAGTGTTATGTGCTAAATATTGGGGCATAGAGTACTATACACCAAAATTTGTCTCAGCCACAGTATGGATTTATATGACAGACTTGTGCCAAACTGGCACGTTTTTTGGCACATTTAAAGGTGTTGTGTCTGGTTCATACATCTATAGAACAGGGCTACAACAGTTTTATGGCTCAAAGTATGCCAGAAAACTGGCGTAGCCCCGTTCATACATGTTGCCTTACATTCACATGCTGCAAAAACACCATGGCCCTCATTTACTATTGTAGTTGTGCCAGAAAGTATCCTTAAATGTGCCAAACAATGGAGCAGTTTGGTGCAGCATGTTGCAGGCACAACACATTGATTATGGACTTTAGACGCTTCTAGCACACTCTGACATGGAGGCATGGCTTATCATAAAGTGGGTATGGCTACAAAGACAAGTGGGTGTGGCCCCAATGTAATGCACTGAACCAAAAATGCACCAAAATTCTGGTGTATAAACTAAGACAAATAAAAGGTCTAAAAGCTAGATAAATATTAAGCTGCACCAAATTATCAATCAGCATGAACCACTGCGATAGTAAGTAAGAGCACATGTATGGATTTCACTGCCTGCCGTGAATATTACACTTTTTACCTAGTACTGCAGATAAATTTTAGCACAGTCTCATTCAGTTTGATTGTTGCCGTTACCCCCTTACCGACAATGGACGTAACTGGTACATAAGTACTCAGTAAGTTTACTACATAGCCAGTGGGTGTTGTCTGCTAATTGCAGCTGACACTCGCATCCAACAGCAGGGAATGGAGCTAGCTCAGATCCCTGCTGTTTAACCATTCAGATGCTACATTATTTGTGGCCACCCTTTCTCCCTCCCATCAACACCCCTGTGGTGAGATTTCAGGGTGCTCATCAGTTACACGGCGGCTGGGAGACTATTAAGCCCTTCCATAGCCACCATAATAAGGGTTCTATTACTTTTTGCCCCAGGCAGGAAGTAATGACACTACCATCTTGTTACACAAGGAGACTAGATGTAAATGTAAAAAAATAAATAAAATTTAAAGTATAAAGTTCATATCACTACCTTTTGCCATTTTGCTATTGATAAAATAGAAAAATCACACACAATTGGAATCACCACAACCATAAAGGCCAAACTCTTAAAATCTAACATCATTTATGCTGTATGCTGAACACCGTAGAAGAAAAAAATTCCAAACACCAAAATTGTGTTTTTGTGGTCACCATAAATGTAATTGCTGCACAAATTTAAGAAATAGAGAATGTTTGAATCTTTGAAAAAGTACTAAAACACAAAAAAAAACTACATATTTGGTATTTCCGGAATCATACTGACCTACAGAATACAGATAACACATCATTTATTCCAAAGTATGAGCGCCATCAAAACCAAATCGCCTCAAACAGGGCACAAGTAAGTTTTTTTCACGTTTTACCCCACTTTTTTCGGCTTTTCAGTATATTCTATGGCACCATTAAAAAGTACATCTTGTCCCAGAAAAAAACGCTCTCGGGTGCCTATATAGCTAGAGAAATAAAAAAGCTATGGCTCTTAGAAGGCAGGGAGGGGTTCAGGCACCTGGATAAGAGCTAAGCAATGCAGCAAAAATATCTAGAACCCCACAACAACTTCATTCTAGGGAATGGTGAGGTCCCAGTGGTCAGATCAATACTGATGGCTAATTTATTGCATGTCCTTGCAATATTACATCTCTTTAAGGGAGTTGTCCAACTCCTATTTTGCTCAGCTAGAGTATGGCGTTGAACCTGTAAGAAAAAAAAAAACAAACATTCTCCCCTCTATACTGATGTTCATTCCAGTGATGTACCCTATGTTCTCTGTTAATTTCCGGCTCCTGGGGCTCTGCCTGTGCATACTGCAGCCTCTCACTGGTTGCAGCAGCCATATGACATTGTCCAAAGTCACAGTTCAGAGTCTGCACTTCCGAATGGTGATGTCATGTGACCACTACCATCAATCAAAGAGTTGAAACTAACATCAGTAAAGAGGTGAGGATGTTTTATTTTCGTAATTTCTTATAAGCACAGCACCACACTCTCGCTTTACGAAGCAGAGGTGGACAACCATGGAACAAAATTAAATATCAAATTTAACTCTTAATTTTCACTGTATTCTTTATTATTAGGTTCTTAAATATTCAATAACTCACATAGGTCACAGGAGTAAAGTGAATACCTTATTAATAATTCATACCTTTATTGTAAATTACATAAAAACATGATAAACATAGACAAAATCTAAAAGAAGTGTCATAAAAAATGGAGAGGTGCAAGCAATCACAAAGAGGTCATGATTAATAAATAATATGCATAGATATGTAACAATACAGACAGCAAAAATCTATCCCAGATGAAAAAGATGTGTGAAAATAAATTACCACCACAAAAGATCATATAGTAAAGTGCATAGCGCAAGGACAATACAATTGAGGTGCTTTGGGGCATAAGTACAGAAGCCTGGGCCCCATAGCAAACTTTTGGATGGGCCCCCATCCTCCCGAACATTCACCGAGACCTCTTAAGTCATGGAGTTACTAGATATTGCAAGGAGCGATTACCTCACCATAGAGATCACCATCATACTGCTAGCAAACAAATCCCACTATACCCAAATCATCATTACCAACAGTGCTACTACATATGGACCGGATTATACCGCCAGAACACAACCACAAATTTCCACCAAACTGTGTCTGAATAATACCCCTATACTATTACTTAATAAAGGTAGAAAGTATAGAAAGACCGATATTACTATATAGTGATAGATATATGTACACAGGCTCTGCAGACATATAAGTGATTACAGTTACATCTTGTGACTCACAGGTGACGTACATGAAAAAAACTTTGAGATTCTTAGTTCACATGTTTTTGATCAAAAAATGCTTAAGCCACCCACGAACTTACAACGTGATCTCAGGTCGGGTGGTCCTACGCTATATTTACCTCTCAATAGAGCCAAATTCAGGCCTCTCCTTGGGTCAACTGACCTCCATTATCCAGAGAGAAAGAAATAAAAAAACACCAACCTTGCAAGCAGCACTCTTATAACAGCCTGTGAAAAGTGGGTGGGGTGCAGGAAACCAAAATGGAGGCATCCCTTCCTCCCTATATAGATTAAAAGCAATATATGCCAGATACAACATATAGTTCTGCACAAAAAACACAGGTGACGTTTCTCTGACAAGTTGTTGACTTTTTCTTTTCTTCTACATCTGGTCCTAACCACCATGATGACTTCTCCTGGCCACCACTCGGCCTTGCAGATTTGAACACAAATATTTTAGAATCCTCACTTTTCCAGCACCTTACTCCCAGAGTTATAGGGAGCATATAGGTGCCATATATAAAGATAGAAAGGCAGGGTTATAGGGGGCATATATGGGTCATATAGACAGGCAGACAGGGTTATAGGGGGCATATAAGGGTCATATAGACAGGCAGACAGGGTTATTGAAGGCATATAGGGGTCATAACGACAGGAAGGCAGGGTTATAGGGGGCATATAGGGGTCATATAGACAGGTAGACAGGGTTATTGAAGGCATATAGGAGTCATAACGACAGGAAGGCAGGGTTATTGGGGCATATAGGGGTCATATAGACAGGTAGACAGGGTTATTGAAGGCATATAGGGGTCATAACGACAGGAAGGCAGGGTTATAGGGGGCATATAGGGGTCATAAAGACAGAAAGGTAGGGTTATAGGGGGCATATAGGGTTCATGTAGATAGACAGGCAGGGTTATAGGTGGCACATAGGGGTCATTCACATTAGGCTTGCTTCACATTAGCCATGGGATCTGTTTCACAACAGACACCCACAGTGCATAACGGACACTATTACTTACAATGGTGGCATCAGGTTTCTGCCACGGTGTCTGTCGTTGAAATGAAAAATATAGCACGGCTTTCTGCACTAATTTTTCCAGCATTCCTGACTGAATATGCGATGGAGGTACGGAATGGACGGAGGTTCTCAATGGCCTCTAGTCAGTTTGTTCTAGCACAATTAGGGTTCCATTGACTATTAATACATAAGTGCACTTTTTTGGTCTTGTGTGCACAAAAATCTAGTTTCAGAGTAGAAACGTCTTTAGACATCAAGGAAAACTCCTGGATAATAAGTAAACGACCACATTCACAAGACGGTCCAGTAAATTTATCCTGCAGCAGCTTTTGCCTCCAAGCACTTTATTTAGATCAGTTATGTGTTGATTACTTACCTCAGGGGTGCCAATAGGGCAGTACAAGCAGTACTCCTGTCAGGGGCCCTAATCAAAAAGGGGCCCACTGATATGTTAAAAAATAGGAACTAGTAATGGGTGGGGGCCCCCATTTGATTTGGCTGTATGGGGCCCTGAAAAGGTTAATAGATGATTGACGGCAGCCCTGTCTTACCTATCTATTGTCAGAATGTCAGTCCTCGGCCCTTAATATGAGCCTACATTCACAACTAACCGAAGGTTTACTTAAAGGGATTGCCTCACTACATTGATTAATCTTACCTCAGTCCTGTTTTCTTGGTTTCATTTTGAATTCAGGGGCGTATTTACTGGCTTCCACTAGGCTGCAGTAGAAGCCAGGTCTGTAGCTATAGCAACCAGTGCTGGCAGCCTATCATGAGAGATTGAACAGGTCTATAGCTATAGCGACCTGAGTAGCTGATGCAGCCCATACAAGAGGGGATATCTCCGAGTAAGTAGGACACTGTTAGGGCATGTTCACACGGCATATTTTGGGACGGATTTCAGTCCGTAATTTGTGCCGTAGTGCGCGCAAATATGGCTGAAATCAGTCCCTGTCATTACAATAATCCTCAGTTCTCAGAGAACTATGGATTCCGTCTCTTCTCCCCACTCGCGACGTACGGCGAGTGGGGAGAAAGTGACATGTCAATTATCCCGGCGATATATGCGCCGTGGATGGGGCCGCTGAGCTACCGGCCCCTGCCCCTGTATACACGCCGTAATTGCGGGCGAAATCCGTCCCGCAATTGCGCCGTCAATCAGCCGTGTGAACATAGACTTAATGGACATATATTGCAAAGTGACTTGTGTTTGCCAGATCTTTAACATAAAAATAAATCCATATAGTGACACAACAACTTTAAAACACCAATTTAGCAGAACAAAACGACCATGTTCTAGCATAAAAATTCAGGCCCTTAAGGATTACTTTATTTTATTGTAATAATCATTCATATTTCTCTTATGTATAATTGATGGGTATATTTTTTATTTTACTAATCTTGCCAATGGGTCTGCAAATGTCTCCAAATTGCAGTCAGTCTTGTGGAGAAAACTAAATGAGTTGCATTATTTCCATGCTCTATTAACTCATTAACTACTTGCTAAAACTAAGGTCTAAGTCATATTATTAAGCTATGATTTTTTAATAAAGTCTGTCTATCATATATTTCTTATACACAGTTGAGTCACAATATTATGACCACTTCCAACTTTTAATGTTGACAGCGCGTAGCTCATGAAAGAAGCCATATGTCGTGAACTGTCTTGGTGGGTAAATAAGGTGTGTGATAGGCTGTCTGCTCACATATACCTCAATGCTGTGATGGATGAAAGGTGTGATTTATTAGATTTGCAAATAGAGATAATTACTGGCTTTCAGGCCAAATGTGATAGTATTGTTGTAAACTGCACAGTTTGTGAACTGTTCGCGCATTGCTGGGGTGAAAGTGTATGGTGAGTGGCTAAATGGCACCATTGTGCAATAGACAAGTCTGTTTCTGAGAAAAGGGAGGGCAGGTAGTCGCCCAGGGCAGCACTCACCTTAACCCCTTACTGACAAATGGCAGATGGGTATGTCATGATTCTAGGAATGTCATATGTAGTGGGTTTACTCAGCTGACACCTGCCACTAACAGCAGGGAATGGAACAAGCTTAGTTCCCTGCTGTTTAACCTTTTAGACAATGCTGCATCTAAATGAATGAGAAACCATGCCACGCACCGATCGGCACACTAGCGGTGAAATTGTGGGGAGGCAATTCATTAACATGGCAGCTGGAATTCTAATGATGGCTTCCTTAGCCGCTATGATTAACGCCTTAACCTACCTGGATGTATGGGTACGTTCTGGTGGCATTAAGGAGTTATGTAGCAGGATCGCAGCGTGATCCTGCCACACAGCCGCCGGGTGTTAGCGGCTACTTGCAGTTAACACCCGACGGTTACAGCGCGGGGGGGTGCCGCCACTCCCCCGTGCTGTTTCACCCCTTAGACGTGGCAAAGATGGCTGTGGCGTCTAAATCAATGAGAAATGGTGCTGCACACTGTTCCTCACCCTGAAATTGCGGGGTTCTGAACGGTGAACATGGCAGATGGAAGCCCTGTGAAGGCTTTCATCGCTGCCATGTTTTCGATTGCCGCACTTCCGGCCCCAGGTAGGTACACCCTAATGCATTGTCTATGCAATGTATTAGGCTGTATAAATGATCGCCCCCCCTAGTGGTGAAGCGCCCAAGAGGGACTCAAAGTTAAAGTAAAAAAAAAAATAATTAAAGTATAAAAAATAAAAATAAATGTAAAGTTCAAATCACCTCCCCCTTTCCCCATTTTACTAATAAAAGAAATAAAATAATAAAAAGTTACACATATTTGGTATCGCCGCATCCAAAAAAGTCCGATCTATAAAAATATAACATCACTTATCCCATACACTGAACACCTTAAAAGAAAAAAATTCCAAACGCCAAAATTGTGGGTTTTTGGTCATTTCACGTCCTATAAAAATTGGAATAAAAGTGATCAAAAAAGTCAGATGCATTCCAAACTGCTAGCAATAAAAAGTACACTTCAGCGTGCATAAAATGCCCCCTCACTCACATCCGTAGGTATTAGTACATAAAAGTTTGGTCGCAGATTATGGCGAAGTGGTGCAAATTTCAAAAATAGAAAATTGTTTGCAATTTTTTTTAGGGAAACCGGGGGCCGTTGTTTGGGGTCCTAAAACTTTCCGGGGCTCCCCTTTGTATTTTTCGGGGTAGGGGCGGGGTTTAAACCGACTTTTTTTCCCGCTAAATTTAAATGTGAATTTTTTTTTTACGGGAAAAACCTTTGTTTTCCCGTCACAAAATTTTTCGGGCACACCCCAACCAAAGATCCCTCCATCTCCTCACATTACTGTTAAAGTAAAAATCCCCAAGAAAAAATTTACTTTTTCAAAAACCTTCTACCTTCATTTTACAATCCCCCCAAAACGTCACCAAATAACCCCAAAGATAAAATGGAGCAAATCTACCAGACAATGTTTTGTGACTAAAACACCCCTAAAAAAAACCCAAGCCCCAAAAAAACAAATTCCCTACAAAGGGCTCAAATAATCCTGCCAACCCTGACCGAAACGCGACCCCCCACCATTGAATATCACCTTTACCCCAAGGCTATGATTACATTTTACCACCCCATCAGTGACCATATAGAGAAGATACTAGTTGTATGTAGACTCTGCAGACTTTATAAGTGTTCCCCCTCTGTTCCCATTTGGGTAACTCCCCGGGGAGACGTTTTTCTAAAAAGCGTCGTTCCCCCTTCCCTTCTCTTCTCCACCCGGTTCTCCCCTTTCCCATGCTAAATTGCCCCCCGGCCCAATACTCGTCCCTGGGGGGATTTGGAAACCAAATACTTAGAATCCTCAATTTTCCCCCAATTTCCTTTTAATTATAGGTTTTCCCCATTCCCCTCATTTAGGTTATAGGGGCCTGAAGCATAATGGGGCCCGGGGAAGGTATTTTGGGGCCCAAAGGGCTATAAAAGGGGAACACGGAAATATGGGGGCCCACAGGCAGTATATAGGGGGGCACAGGCAGTATTTTGGGGGCCACTGGCTGTATTTTTGGGGCCACAGGCAAAATAGGGGGGCACTGGGAGTATATAGGGGCCCCCAAAAAAGGTATATGGGGGCACTGAGGAGAATATGGGGGCCCACAGGCACAGGGGGGGGCCCAAAAGGGCGGGAGGGGGGGGCCACAGGCAGTATAGGGGGGCCCAAGGCCGGGGATTTGGGGGCCACAGGGGGGTTTATTATGGGGGCACGGGCGTATATGGGGGCCAACAGGCAGGCCCATTATAGGGGAACGGCGGGAAAAGGGGGCCACGGCAGGAAATGGGGGGAAAAAGGCGGGCTTTTATGGGGGCACGGGCAGTATAGGGGGGGGCCACAGGCGGGTTTGGGGGCCCCAGAAAGGCTTTTATGGGGGAAACGGGCGTATATGGGGGGCCCCCAGACGGGGATAGGGGGGCCCGGGGCCCATAGGGGGGTAAAGGGGCGGGGGGAAAAGGGGGGCCCCAATGGCGGCATTATAGGGGCACAGGCAGGGATATGGGGGCCCCCAAGGCGGGCTTTATGGGGGAAACGGGCGGGGGATAGGGGGGCCCCCAGGCGGGCTTTTGGGGGGCACGGCATTTTATGGGGGCACGAGGCAAAAAAAAATGCAATAAAAATAACAACATTCATACTAAACCTTAACTCCCCCGGGCAAAACGCCTCCGTACTCTTTCAGCCCGCCCCTCCGGCAGCCTTCTCGGGCGCAAAAGCCTATGTTTGCGCTTTGCCCCCGAAAAAGGGCGCGCGCGGACAATCAAATCATCGCGCCCGGCTGCCAGATGGGGCCCCACGGGGGCCGGGGGGGCCCTTTCGCGATTGGGGACCCCGGGGGCCCCCGCAGTGCGGCCCCCAAGCCGGCTGCACTGTTGGGGGCAGGGGGGCGCTCGCTCTCTGCTCCGAAGAAGCCCGCAGTAGAAATGTGCTTTCCAGCTCGCAATATAGCGGAAAGGGCCAGTGGGGCCCTCCGGGCCCACGCAGGGGCCTGGACCCCGGGGACTGGGGGCACAGGAGTTTTTTTTTTGGGGGGGCCCGACCCCGAATAAAAAAGCCTGGGAAACCCCGGGCCCCTGAGGGAAAACCATACATTTTTGGTTATTGGTGTTGCTATAAAACCTGTATTTTTTAAAGATAACACATAAATTTGAACCCCGCAAAAACAAAACTCCCAAAAAACATGGCGCAAAAAATTTTTTTTTTACATTTTTGCCCCAATAAGAAATTTTTTTTGCGTTTCCCATTATTTTTTAGGGAAGATAAATAACCCCCGGGTTAAAAAAATACATCTTGTCCGGCAAAATAAAACCCTCATATTTTATGTAATAAAAATAAAAACGTTGTGGCTTTTGGAAGGTGAGGAGGAAAAAAAATGAAGAGTATTTCTTTTTTCTTTGGAGGAATTCAAAGGTAAAAGTTTTATTACTCCCTGCAGCAGCTGTGGGAAAAAATTTAAAAAATTTTAAAATAAAAATTTATGTTATATCATTAATTTTTAAAATGTTTTTTTGGCTTTATACAGTTGCGGGCCCCCCCCAAGACCCCCTTTCCCAAAATTTGGAGAAATCAAGGGTTGGACCCTTTCCATAGTGACCCGGGGGCAAAGGCAGTGTTTTGGGTGTTTTGGGGAAAACAAGCTTGAATTTCAGAGAGCTCAGATTAAAAGTTTTTGAGGAAATGGACATTCTCCCCCCTTTGTTCTTGTCTGGGGCCCTTTAAAGGGAAATTTTTATCTTTCTCACATTTTAAAATTTTTCTTGAATAAAAAAAGTGCATAAAAACATACGAGGAACTACAAATGAATAATCCGAAACAAGAGAATAAAACAAAAAGTATTGTTGCTTTGATGATATGGTCCCATAGCTATCTCTTAGAAAATGGTGCAACTTGAAATTCAAATAGTGTAAGACATTTGCTGTCTAAATAGCTAGCATCGATTGGATCGGCTACAATGTAGAACCCAAGATCCTAATGGGAATAGAGCTTAGGTGTAGGTTATATTACCATGTTTTTATGGGGAAGTGCTATAACTTGAGTAACATGAATTCGCTTTGTTGCGATTTCTGTGGATCCAGATGTTGATTCTGCGTTTGAGAGACAGTGTAATGAAGATGGGTGAAGAACTGGAGAAGGCAGCAGACTGTGAAGCCAGAGAAAAGGAAAATGCAAAGTATTATCAGATTCGTATGGAAGAAATGAAAGCTGAGATGAATGAGTTGGTGCAGAGAGAGATGGAGGCATGTCGGAGACGTGTGGAACTGGTAAGTGGAAACCTATCTGCACCACAAATCAAATTAACAATGTAAATGGATTGGCTACTTTAGAGCACATTTTTAAGACCTTCTGAGTTAATGAGATAGATCTATCTTAAAAACATTTTTTTTTTGCAGAAAGTGGCATAACAGGAACAAAGAAAATTTTCAATGTTGTTAACAATCCTCATTGACGATTATTACAATAACAACAGTGTTTGTTAGCCAGTATTCTAAAGACCCTAAATACATAAATTACACAGTGTTGTAATGTCCTCCTTTACTCTCTTACATTTACTTTTCTACATACAACAGTATTCATCGTAGATCAGGCATTTTATTCATGAACCAGGAAGAACAAAATTAGCTGCCTAGTTGATAGAATGTGTATTACTGTTCGACAGTGTATTGAATTGTTGAAGGACAATGCGGACATTAGCTTTTCACTTCAGGTTCTGGTCAGAGTCAAATTCAACTAAACCTGAGCTCCTTTGATCTAGGTAGCCTCGAATCAGATTTCAGCGTAAATCGTAACTCTAACCCTAAGTTGGGTTAAGGATTTTTAGGCTTTTTTAGGGATAATTTTCCTCTCTGCAGTGGTCTCAGGTCCAATTGGCATGTCACTGCAACATCACCTCTGCTACAATGTTACTTCTAGTCTCATGGTATATGAGGTCAACACTGATGTTAAAAAAATGGAACCAGTGGACCTGATAGTGTCGCAATGAAGTAAGTCAACCCTAAAATGGCCTACAAACCCTGGTCCCAATTTAGGGTTACATTTATAGTTAAGTTAAGGGCTGAGGACAGAGTAATTTCTGCTGAGGTATTCACTTTTGTGTTCTGTGGACTTTGCTGCAGATTTGGATGTGGAGAAACCCAATTAAATTTTTACGTGGCATTCACACAGATTTCAACACAAATTACACTTGAATGCAATCCACCTGAAAATGCGCCTAAAGAAATTGGGATACATGAATACAGTTTGTGTAAATTTTGCATTTGTACCATTAATCTCATGTTCTCCTGAAATAGCTTTTTATATACTTACATATATTTTTTTATTTATTAAAATAAAGAGGCTTAACAATTGATATACACTTAATCTGATATATCAGTGGTGTAAAATGATGTCACTTTATAGGATAATTTAGATTTTTCCCTTTTAGATTTTGACACAAATCATCTGAAATCCTATGCAAATAGGCTTTTTGTACATTTGAAAATCCACACCATGCCCTCACATTGCAACAAAAAAAATCTGTTTGTGTGAATAGAGATTTAAGACCCCATACCTGTGTATTATATTGTCCTTTGTTCTATAGCAGAATCTTCTTTAAAATCTAAAACAAATCTACCACATCTGGACATGACCTGACAAATATATACAGGATACAAAAATATAAATATTTTATATAGAAATAAATAATATATCTAATATTAGTAGGAGCAGCTAGCAGCTCTAGTTAATGGAGTAAGTGTATTGGATAGTGCAATAACGGCAGGTAATTTTCCTAAAGAAAGAAATATATTCATATCCCAGTGGATCAGGATCTAATCGAATCTAATTTTAAAAGGCTGGAGAACTGTGCACCATTCAGCATTTGTGGTGTTAAATGTCGGTGTGATTGCATCAGAGTTGCTGTTTGCATTTTCCCCAGCGAAAGCTGTGACCTTAACTAAATCTGACTACTTTTTATTACCTCGAATTGGAACACTATTCCTTGTAATAACTGATTGCTGTCAGACCAGCGTATTAAACACTGGATGCTGGTATTAGCTCGTAAAACCAAATCTCCTGGGCTAGCACACAGTTTAGAAAGTGGAAATTGTTCTTATTCGGTTCGTCAGATGTCAGTGGCTGTACAATGTCAGAGAGGAATGGGGGGCTTGAGCTATGGGGGTTTTGCATTAATGTTGTTGATAGATGGCATGTTATGCGCTGTATTGCATTTGTCAGTGGAAATATTATGCAGCATGCAGGTACATCTTTTGATGTGACATGCAGGGAGAGAATATTTATTTCCTTCTGGGTGTTTTTATTTCCATTGTTCGGTGAAATTGCCTTCTCAAACTGCTTAATTTGCGTCCTGTGAAGCGATAAACTAAGGCAGTCAAATACATTTTTACTGCTGCAAAGAAGTACGACAGCTATTTATTTAGTGACATAGAGGCACGATGTGTCAAGAATTTAGCTGAATGCCCACCAAGTGACATCTGTCATTTTACATTTACAATAACCACAACAATCCAAAATGTGAAACCTTAAAGTATACATATCCCATTATGTAGTTTTGGCACAAGAGAACAAAAGGCATTAATTGTTTAATTTTTATATATTCTAAGGGTATGTTCACACGTCTTATTTTGGGGCGCGTTTCGCCGCATATTTTGTGTCGTACTGCGCTTAATACGTGGGGAAATGCGCCCCATAATTATGTTAATCCATAGCTCGCATAGAGAACTATGGATTACGCCTCCTCTCCCCGCTCGTACAGTACGTCGTGTAAACATACCCTTAGGGACACCAAATATGAAGGCTATAACCAGACAAATAAATGTTATCAATGTTAACCTGGAGTGCACTAGAAAACGCATTTTTAAAAACTCTGTTCTGTTAGCGGCGGATTGTTTTTATTTGTTACCTACATCAATTGACCAGGGCAGAAAGCAGCTACAAAGAGAATTTCTCTCCACGGAGAACCAGATATATAATTTTTTTATACATCAAGCAGTACTTCATCTAAAGAGATTAAATATTAAGCAATAATAAACATATAAGCAATATTAACCTGTGAGAAGCGGGCTTTACTCATGGCACAATGCTTCAGTTTTCCTAGTTGCAATTCTCCCATACAATAATAGGCATAACTAACTATACATTTAACATTCTCCAGAGTTCACTCTTTACCTCTACTTCCAGCTTTAGCCTTCCACCTGGTCTTTTTCACTGGAGAAGGGCCTAAAGCAACACACACCACAATTTAGCCCTTCCTGACTGGATGCCACACCACAGACGTAGCTAATCGTACATATGTTGACCCCAGCGGTAGTAGTTGGGACTTGTCTGTAATCCAGCCAACATAAATGGCCTGTAGCAACACTCTCTTTTAGGCGTATTTATCTTTTTCTCTACCTGCTTCTTTTGTCACTGTTTCTGGTAGTTCCTGACTTGGCTGCTCTTCAATTCCTTGTGCTATGTACCTCTCCCTGTACCTCTTAAACTAGGAAGCCTTCCTGAGATTTAGGCCCAGTGTACAGGGACAGCCTGCTCCTGGTCTACAGCTGGCTAGTGTCCAGGATGACCTCTTAAATGCTGTAACAAAAATATCCTAACTCTACCACATACAACTCTGAACTCCTCTGGCCTGCCTTAAGATTAATGGTTATGTAACTTTTCCCCTTCCTACACTTCATAGGCCA
This sequence comes from Phyllomedusa bahiana, assembly GCA_025379985.1. Classification (NCBI taxonomy): domain Eukaryota; kingdom Metazoa; phylum Chordata; class Amphibia; order Anura; family Hylidae; genus Phyllomedusa; species Phyllomedusa bahiana. The sequence goes on from JAODAL010009022.1 coordinate 45,416, forward strand.
ATGGTGATCACATGTGCCCATGCACACCACTGTGAAACCCTATAGTGCCATTGGCTCAAACATGTGAAATCTTTTTGGTACATTTTCTTTTACTGTTTGCACAATTTTCTGTATACATTTTACAATATTTGTACAACTGGCATCTAATAAATTATCTTAATTAATTATCATCACATAATTAAGTTATGTGTGAAACCATCCTCAAGTTAGGCATAGTTTGTTGATGGAATTTGAAATTTTTTCCTTGACTACAATCAGATAAGAAGCAGTAGGGAAGTCCAGTCTCATAACAGACTACTGTCCAGGCCAGTAAAGAATAGACAAAAAATTGTTGCCTGCCTTGACACATATTAAAGACTACTGAAGAAGAGAATGTCATGGTCATTGCTTTTATATTTGCTCATGTTGTTCAGAATTTGAATATTTCTCCTTAACTACCATCAGAGAAGAAGTAGTAGGTTTCGCTTGCAGCAGTTTGCCTCCTAGGCCTGTAAAGAGACAAAAAAATTTTGCCTGCTTTGACACATACTTAAGAAGAGGAGATCATGGTCATTGCTGTTATATTTGTTCATTTACTTTTGCGTTCTTTTAACATGGCCAACTTGAAGTGTTCACCACAGATATGCACTGACAAGCAAAAGGGTAACAATGTTTTCACCTTTTGACTTTCACGCTCCATATCTCACCATCCACTACAACTTTGAATTCAAGACTACCCTCATTTTTTAAACAATCATATTGGCTATCTCATAAATAAATTTTGCATTCAACTATTTAGCATGTGCCTAGTTATGCAGATTCTTGTCATGTAACTGCATTGTTACTGTTTAGCTCCAAAAAATCTAAATTTTAAGTTTGATTATTTTATTAGTATTTTGTAAATCCACCTTTGGCTTTTAACACTGCCTGAACTCTACTAGGCATGCTCTCAATCAGATTCAAGCATGTCTTGACCAAACTCTGATCCCAGGTCTCTTCTGCACAGTCTTAATGTTAGTGCATTCTGGTCGACTCACTTGGGTATGAATACAGCTTTTTCTTCAACTCTACCCACAAGTGGTCGATTAGATTGAGGTCTGGGGACTGAGGGGTCAATCCAGCAACTCCTCTTCATTGTCATTAAACCATTTTTTGCCAATCTCGACATATGCTTCAGGTCCTTGTCCTGCTGGAACACGATATCGTCCTTTTAACCCCTTAAGGACCAGGCGTTTTTTTTTTGGTGACACGTTCGTTTTTCCCTCCTCGCCTTCTGAAAGCCATAACTTTTTTATTTTTCCATCTACATAGACACATGAGGGCTTTTATTTTGCGGGACAAGATGTACTTTCTAATGGTGTTATTCACTATACTATAGAATATACTGGAAACCGCAAAAAAAATTCCAAGTGGGACAAAATGTGAAAGAAAATTATTTGTGCCATGTTTGCTGGGGTTTTGTTTTTTACGGCGTTCAATCTTCGGTAAATATAATGTGTTATCTGTATTCTACAGGTTGTTACGAATCTGGAAATACCAAACATGTAGGGTTTCCGTTATGTTTTGGTACCTTAAAAAAATTCCAAACATTTTCTATTTTTGAAATTTGCGCCACGGCGCCATTTTGTGCGACCAATAGCTTTTTTATACTGACACCTACGGATGTCAGTGAGGGGGCATTTTTTGCGGGCTGAAGTGTACTTTTTATCGCTAGCAGTTTGGAATGCATGCGACTTTTTTGATCATTTTTCATTCCATTTTTTAGTGACGTAAAATGACCAAAAAACGCAATTTTGGCGTTTGGAATTTTTTTTCTTCTACGGTGTTCAGCGTACGGGATAAATGATGTATAATTTTTATAGATCGGACTTTTTCGATGCGGCGATACCAAATATGTGTAACTTTTTTATTATTTTAATGATTTTATTTGGTAAAATAGGGAAAGGGGGTGATTTGAACTTTTAATACTTTTTTTGGTACTTTAAAACTTTTTTTTTTTTTTTTACTGTAACATTGAGGCCACCTGTGGTGCTTGATTGTTAATACAATCTAATGCATTGCATAGGCAATGCATTAGGGTGTACAAAGATGGCGGTTTCCCCACTTCCTGTCTGCGGATGGAAGTGGGGCAAACCGGCCAGGGTAAGTGACGGGAGCCTTCACAAGGCTCCCCACCACAATGCCCGGTCATTGGATCGGCGCAGCATAGCCGCGCACCGATCGGCGTTAATTCAGATGCCGCGGCCATCTTTGCCGTGGTGTCTGATGGGTAAAACAGTGCCAGCGGGCGGAGCCACCCGCCAGCACTGTTACTGCCGGGTGTTAGCGGCGATTTGTCACTAACACCCGGCGGCTGTGCGGGGGGGGAGGGTCGCGGAGCGATCCCCCTGCAAAGCCCCTTAGCGGCCCTGGGACGTACTGATATGCCCAAGGTCGTTAAGGGGTTAATAACCATAGTACTTGAGTGTACAAAGTAACTTATCTTGTATGATTCTCACATATAGCTTAGCATTGAGATCAACATCGATCCTGGTCAAGTATCCAACGCTTTTGACTGTGAGGCAACTCCATATCATGAGGCTTCCTCCACCAAACTTGACAGTTCCTTCAATTTCTCGATCTGTGAGCCCCCTTTAACTTTTATTCTTCCAGACTCATTTGCACCCACTAGAGCCCGGTCTATTGACTTTCATCCAAATGTCGCTCCAAATCACCTGTTTTCAACCTTCTACTGTCCACTTTTCATACTTTTTTGCAAATTCGATACAACATTTCTTAGGATGATATTGAAGTTGAGGCTTCTTCACCTTTTTTCAGGCCATCATTCCAGACTTGTGTAATACTTGTTGCATGGTGCTTGCATGGACGTCTGTGATCTCACTGTTATGAAGAATACAAGCCACCTCCACTGCCGTGTTTTTGCACCAGAACTGATAGACTGTTTGATGCGTTGACTTGATGACATTGATATTTTGACTGGACATCAACCTCTTGGCTTTTGAATGGATGGACAAACTTAATTTCGTATTCTTACAACTGTCATGGCCTCACATGATGATCAGTTTGGCAATTTTCTAGGCTGAGCTGGATGATGCTGCTTCTCTTTTCTTGGGAAATCTTCTTCATGGATGCTCCTTGATTCGAGCCAGTGACTTTTCCCTTATTGATCAATCTAATAACAAACTGAGCTGTTAGTGAATGTGAGAACAGGTTTTAATTTGTATTATACAAGAAGAAAAAGATTGTTCTACCACCAGGTGCAAAACAGAAACAGTTACATGACAAGAATCTGAGGCACTAAACATATGATAAATACTGTGGGGAGAAAAAGTATTAAGTCAGCCACAAATTGTGCAAGTTCTTCCACTTAAAAATATGAGAGAGGCCTGTAATTGATATCAAAGGTGGACCTCAACTATGAGAGACAAAATGAGGAAACAAATCCACAAAATCACATTCTCTGATTTGGAAAGAATTATTTAGCAAATTATGGTGGAAAATAAGTATTTGGTCAATAACAAATGTTCATCTCAATACTTTGTTATATATGCTTTGTTGGTAATGACAGAGGTCAAACATTTTCTGTATGTCGTCACCCGGTTGGGACACACTGTTGCTGGTATGTTGGCCCATTTTTTCTATGCAGATCTCCTCTAGAGCAGTGATGTTTTGGGGTGTTGCTGGGCAACATGGACTTTCACCTCCCTGCAAAGGTTTTCCATGGGGTTGAAATCTGGAGACTGGCTAGGCCACTCCAGGACCTTGAAATGCTTCTTACAAAGCCACTTCTTTGTTGCCCTGGCAGTGTGTTTGGGATCATTATCAAGCTGAAAGACCAAGCCACGTTTGTACTTCAATGCCCTTGGTGATGGAAGGAGGTTTGCACTCAAAATCTCCCGATACATGGCCCCATTCCTTTTTTCATGTACACGGATCAGTCGTCCTGGTCCATTTGCAGAGAAACAGCCCCAAAGCATGATGTTGCCACCCCCATGCTTCACAGCAGGTATGGTGTTCTTTGGATGCAACTCAGCATTCTCTCTCCTCCAAACACGACGAATTGTGTTTTTACCAAACACTTCTACTTTGTTTCACCTGACCATATGACAGTCTCCCAATACTCTTCTGTATCATCCAAATGCTCTCTAACAAACTTCAAATGGGCCAGACATGTACTGGCTTAAGCAGGGGGACACGTCTGGCATTGCAGGATCTGAGTGCCTGGTGGCGTATTGTGTTACTGATGGTAACCTTTGTTACGTTGATCTCAGCTCTCTGCAGATTATTCACTAGGTCCCCCCATGTGGTTCTGGGATTTTTGCTCACCGTTCTTGGATTCCGTTTGTCCCCATGGGATGAGATCTTGCGTGGAAGCCCCAGATCGAGTAAAATATCAGTGGTCTTGTGTGTTTCCATTTTCTAATTAATTCTCCCCACAGTTCATTCTTCACACCAAGCTGCCTGCCTATGTGCAGATTCATTTCTCCCAGCCTGATGCAGGACTAACAATTTTGTTTCTGATGTCCTTCGACAGCTCTTTGTCTTCACTATGTGAGTATTATTAACGACAAAGTTGAAATCGGACACAGTTTTTATGGTTATCGGACTTTTTTAGATCATGCGATAATTTTGGTTAAATCTGTGCATCATCTATTAAAGATCGCGCCATTTTCAGTGCTATATCCTTTTCAATTTTGGTGCCAGCAAAACATCTACAGAAATAAAGGCATGTGAGATGTTTGTGGCGACGTCATGACTGGGATGTGTATGCGTTCGATTGGCTGGAAAAATCACATGAACCTTCGTTTACATAGAATCAGCCCTTCCTCTGTTCAGGCCTCAGTGTCGTCTCAGCGGTCTCATAGCAGTAGGACGTGTGCTCTGCGTGTGTCCAAACAGCTCAGCGAAAATATTTCTTCACAAGAAACCTCTACTAATAGCTGTGATCTATACAATTTAGTTAGCATTAGAGATTGGAATGATTTTATGAAAGTTAGTCTAGAGAATTTTAAAGGAGGCATCTACGCTGTAAAAGTCACTGGGGTTAAGTGGGGGGGGGTGGGGGGTGGCCCCGGGCGAACACAGGCATAGCTCTATAAAGAATACTGGATAAAAGTTCACTCAAGACTTTAGTGTAGACATTGCACTGGCAAGTAGCTTAGTTATTAACAGTTTTCTAATTGAAATATTCCTGGATATTGTACAGCCTGTACTTATATTAGGATAACACACATCTTTTCAAGTAACTGCAGGTCTCTTGTTAGGTGAGCCAAAACTCACTTTTATTACTCAGTATCACAATTCAGATAGGTGTTTCATTTTCATTTTTCCCAATTCCACCATTGTTGAATATATTCACCTTATGCACTTAAATTTGAATCCAGCAATTTTATATCACCACAGGTGAATTTGGAATTGGTGCCAAAAATAATCATGTATTATACGAATACATAACAATACGTGTTTATTTTTTTTACTCGGCGCACTACAAGCTTGTTCCATTGAGGCAGCTTGCACTTAAATCTGAACACAGCAATTTGTATAGTCACCACAGGTGAATTGAAAGTGCCAAAAAATATCTTGTATTTATACGAATAACAAAACAGATACTGTTTTTTGCACTTTTGCCCAGACTAGATTTGTTGATAGACACCTTGTCACTTAATTTGAATCCAGCAATTTATAGTCACCCAAACAGAGTTGAATTGAAGGTGGCCCAAAAATATCATGAATTATACGAAATACATAACAGATACTTGTTTTGTGACTTATGCAGAAAAAAAAACACTACACAGCTTTGTTCATTGAGCAGCTTGCACTGAAATCTTAAACATAAATTTTATAGTCACCACAAGGTGAATTGAAATGTGACAAAAATAATCTTGTATTATAACGAATACATAACAGATTACGTGTTTTTTTGACTTGGCGCACTACAGCTTTGTTTCACTTAAGGCATCTTGCATTAAATTTGAATACAGCAATGTTTATAGTCACCCACAGGTGAAGTTGAAAGTGAACAAAAATATCTTGTATTATACGAATACATAACAGATAACGTGGTTTTTTGACTTTGGCGCACTACAGCTTTGTTCTTGAGGGCAGCTTGCACTTAAAATTGAATACAGCAATTTTATAGTCACCACAGGTGAATTGTAAGGTGCCCAAAAATACCTTGTATTATACGATACATAACAGATACGTTTTTTGGCACTTTTGCCCAGTCCAGATTTTTGAATAGACACCTTGCACTTAAATTTGAATCCAGCAATTTTATAGTCATCAGCACAGGATAAATTGAAAGGTGAGCCAAAAAAATCTTGTATATATAAATACATAACAGATACGTGTTTTTTGACTTGTCGCACTAACAGCTTTGTTCATTGAGGCAGCTTGCACTTAAATTTTAATACAGCATTTTATATCACCACAGTCATTGAATAGGTGCCAAAAATAATCTTGTCTATACATATAAACATAACAGATATAAACGTGTTCTTATGCACTTTTTGCCCACTCCCGATTTGTTTGATAGACACTGCAACTTAAATTTGAATCCAGCAATTTTATAGTCACCACAGGTGAATTGAAATAGGTGCCAAAAATATCTTGTATTATACTAAAAAAATACATAAACAGATACGTTTTTTTTGTTGACTTTGGCGCACCACAGCTTTGTTTCATTGATCAGCTTGCACTTAAATTTGAATACAGGCCAATTTGATAGTCACCACATGTGAATCTGAAAGGCTGACAAAAATATCTTGTATTATACGATACATAACAGATTACGTGTTTTTTGAACTTTGGCGAACTACAGCTTTGTTTCCATTGAGCAGCTTGCACTTAAAATTTGAATCCAGGCAATTTAATAGTCACCACAGTGAATTGTTAAGGTGCCAAAAAATACCTTGTATTATAAGGTGTGTGTAAGTAAACGAATACATAACAGACAATAAGTTTTTTTTTGTCATTTTGCCCAGATCCCAGGATTTTTGATAGACACCTTGCACTTAAATTTAATCCAGCAATTTTATAGTCACCACAGTAAATTGAAAACGGTGCCAAAAAATCTTGTATTATACAAATACATTAACAGATACGTTTTTTGACTTTGGCGCACTACAGCTTTGTCATCTGAGGCAGCTTGCACTTAAATTTTAATACAGCAATTTTATAGTCACCACAGGAGAAATGAAAGGTGCCAAAACAATATCTTGTAATTATACGAATACTAACAGATACGTGTTTTGCACGTTTTTGCAACTCAGATTTGTTGTATAGACACCTTGCACTTAAATTTGAATTCCAGCAATTATAGTCACCACAGTGAATTGAAAGGTGCAAAAATAATCTTGTATTTATACGATACAAAAAGATACGTGTTTTTGTGTACATTTTCGCACAACAGCTTTGTTCATATGAGGTAGCTTGGGGGGGCACTTAAATTTGAATACAGCAATTTTATAGTCACCACAGGTGAATGAAACAGGGCCAAAAATAACGTGTATTATACTAATACATAACAGATACGTTGTTTTTTCGCACTTTTGCCCAGTCCAGATTTGATGATAAGACACCTTGGCAGTTAAATTTGATCCAGCAATTTTGTTTTGATTAGAGGGATTTGAGAATAGCTGTGATTTGCCGTCTTTTAAGAGGGGGGTTGTAAATGGAGGTAGAGGTACAAGAGAAGGTGCTCCGTCCAGTGCTGGCGACAACACGCATGCCAGCGGATCGTCAGTTGCAGGACCGTCAGGCCTGTCATCGCTGGGTCATGGGCTGTGAATCTCAGTAACGAACAGCGTCGCCAATCTGTCCTTCATTGGTTAATGCAACCTGCATCCAGCAGTCTTACCTCCTCGTCCTCCCAGTCACGGCCACAAATGTCGTCATCAGCATCACCAGCATCCGTCCAACATGAAGCAGCCCAAATGTCAACTCGTGTACCCACCACTGTGGATAATCCATTTTCTGAAGACCTCTTTGATGACAAAATGCGGTTGGGGTCAGAAGGCATGTTAAAAGATCAAGAGGCCAAAGAGGATGATTTTCTCTGCTCTGACGCCCAGTTACTGATGCCATCAGAGGAGGAGAAGGAAGCCGGTCAATCGGCAAAAATCCCGGGCGGTCGGCAACGCCTTGCAGTCCCTCTTGCTTGTAGCCCGCAGCTCCTGGATGCAGAATGTCAGGACGACAAGTCACCTGTGTTGATGATGATGATGACGACATTGCGGATCCAACGTGGTCTTTTCAGCAGAATTTGCTTGCGAGCGCTTCATCACTGGACGAGGAGGAAGACGATGGGGTAGTGTCAGTACGGGTTCCGCCTCAAAAAGGGAGAGGGCGGTCGCAGAAGTCCGCTGATATGATTCCGCCAGCCACGGTCAGCGCAAACCCCGCTCCTCGCTTATCGCCGTCAAAAAGGTCCAGGACCTCTCAAGCCTGGGCCTTCTTTGACCAAGCCTCTGATTCACCCAGCGATGTCATATGCCGCCTATGCCGTAAACGCATAAGTAGAGGCAAGAACCTTAGGTGGTTAACCACCACCAACATGTCTAGTCACATGCAGCGAATGCATGAGTTGAAATGGAGGCAACACTTGGCCAAAAAAGGCCAGACCGACGCCGGGCCTCCAACCACTGTCACACCCTCTGTCTCCGCCTCCTCTCCTCCGCCACCACCAAGCGTTCCTCAGCTGCCCATGTCTCTCAGAGTCATGATCAGGGATCAGCCTCCGCTTCAGCCTCCACCGTCGCCCGAGTACCACCAGCACCACCAGAGACCCATCCTACCCCTTCTCCTTCCGCCAGTTTGACGACGCCAGTCTAGCAGCCAGCCTTCTGTCTTCCAGGTTTGGGAGCAGAAGAAACACTTTAACCCAAACCATCCCAAAGCCAAAAGCCTGAATGTCAGCATTGCCAGGCTTTTGGCCTTGGAAAAAGTTGCCTTTCCGTCTGGTGGACACAGATGGGTTCCGCCACGTCATGGCCCTTGCCTGCCCCCAATACCAGATGCCGAGCAGGCATTTCTTTGCCAGAAAAGCCGTCCCTGCCCTGGCCAGCCACGTGTCATCTAAAATTTCAAGCGCGTTGTCTGCATCTGTGGCCGGAAAAGTCCATCTGACCACTGACACATGGACTAGTAAGCACGGCCAAGGCCGCTATATCTCTGTGACAGCTCACTGGGTGAGCTGGGGGGATGTCTCTGGGGGTGACGGGGGCTCTCAGGCTCGGCGCACGATCCTTCAAATCGCAGTGGATGGTGCAGGGTTCTTTCCCCCATACGGTCCTCTGGTGGCATCACGTGCCCAGTGAAGAAACACAGGCCGGGTTGAAATTAATTGTCTTGGCGAACTGTCACACACATGTTCAGGAGTGTGGACGGATCTCCGCAACGGACCAAGAGCTTGGCTGGGTGCCAAGACAAGAACCTAATGTGTGCCAGGCAAGCGGTGGTGTCGATAACGGGTGATATTGGCTGGCCGCCTTTAGATCGGTAGGTGGCGCACATCCCTTGCCTGGCCGTCATGAACCTTGTCGTCCAGAAATTTCTAAAAGCTCCCCGTTCAACCGTTCATTGTAGGACAGTGGCAACACGCTGGAATTCCACCCTCCACATGCTCCAGCGATGTGGGCAGCAGTGCACAATTGCCATTACGCAGTACGAAGTGACACTGGCCCGGACAAGCAGCGGTGCGGGACTCGGGTGTTGAGCCACTGAGGAGTGGAGGCAGGTGAAAGAGCTCTGCACTATCATTGCCAGTTTTGAAGAAGTCACCAAAATGGTCAGTGCGGACAATGCCCTTGTCAGCATGACCATTGTGGTGAATCTTAGTTCGGGAAACGATGTTGGATAATTGAAACAACAGTTCCCGCCGCGACGGACGGAGGAGACGGACAACAGATGCGGACACGGAGCCTTTATCTCCGGTCAAATCCACAAGAACACGCAGTTTCCACAATTTCATCGGTCTTCATTACGGGCAGTGGTTCGGGGGTCCAGAGCTAGTGCAAGGTGGGCGCATCAGCTCCTTCAGGGTGCATCATCTCAGGCAAGGTCGGGCTGTGTTGAAGCTGTTGCCGGAGGAGGAGGAGCGGAGGAGGAGAGGAGGAGGAGGAGGAGGAGGAGTATTCCTAGACACCGACGTTACCGACGTCCCTTGCTTGGAAGAGTTGGCGCGAATTTGAGGCGGAGGAGGAAGATCGGGAAGGAAGATTAGTTTTGCTAGTGCCCCTCGAAACCAGAGGGCTTGGGAATCAGGCTCCATTGATCACAATGAGGTGCTTGGATGCTCCATTTCCTCCAACATGATCCTCGCTTTAAGGCCATCAAATGACAACAGTTAAATTTGGGTGGGCCACCATCCTGGATCCCCGGTACAAACAAAACTCAGCACTTTCCTTCCACCACCACCCAAATAGGAGAGTAAATGCAGGAAATGGAGACCTTGCTGAATGATAAACTGGAGACATCTGTTGCGTCTGTTAAAGTTCCCAAATGTCACGGTTTGGAAACAACATCAGGCGACATCGGACAGCAGATAGTGTGCCAGTAGCCGTAGCGGCGGGCACAGCAGCAGGCAAGGTGGCAGTATACTTAATGGGTGACCTCTTGGGCCTATCTTTGTTTACCACCTCACCACGCTATGCGATGCAGGGACACATTATCCAACACACAGAGACCAGCTTAAGTTCATGGTGCACGAACTATCTGCGTCTCAAACAGCGACGTTTTTTTGCATGTGTTCCGGACCTCAATAGACTGTCTGGTGTTATCCAAATGGGAGAATGGCGACGAGCTGGCTGCACGCAATAGAGGTGTTGTCCTGACCAGCAGACAGCGTCATATCTGAGCGGACACTTCAGCACAGCTGGAGGAGTCATTATGTGTTGAGCGATTTTTTATCGAAAAAGTTGAAATCGGCAAGGTTTTTATGGTGATCGGAAATTTCCAGATCAGCGATATAATTAAGGTTAAAATCTGAGCATTCATTCTATTAGATCGCGCTTTTTCGGCACTTCCTGTAATTTTGAAGGCAGCAAATCAGTTTAAGAATAGTGCAGGGTGAGAGTGTGTGCGACGCGTCATGACTGGGATGTGGTTGGTTGCGATTATTGGCTGGAAAAATTCCACATGACATCGTTTTACATAGAAACAGCGTTTCTGTTTCAGCCTCGTGTCTATCAGCGTATCATAGGGATAGGACGTGCGCTCTGCCTGTGGCAAACAGGTCAGCGAAAATTAGTCTATTTCTGCACAGAGAAAACTAGACTATTAGCCAGTGATCCTTCCAATTTAGTTAGATAGAGATTTGAGATTTTATGTAGGTTAGCTAGAGAGTTTTTAAAGCAGAGCATTACCGCCTGTAAATTCACGGCGGTGGGGAGCGAGGGGGGGGGGGGGGGGATGGGGGGGGGGGGGGGAAGGGAATATCTTTATTTATTAACAGTTTGCTATTGAAAATATTTCCTGGATATTGGGCCAGCCTGAAAACTTATATTGGATAAAACATCATTTCTAGTAACTGCTGGTCTTTTTGTTTGCTGCAAAACTCCACTTTTATTATCAGTATAATTTTCAGATAGGGCTGTCAATTTTACCCAATTACACCTGGATGTTTGGACTTTATCCACATTGCAATTAAAATTACAATCAGCAATCTTGTAGTCAGCACAGGTTGTTTGTTGCCAAAAATACCGTGTATCCGTTACGAAAACATCACAGTTTACGTGTTTTTGTGACTTTTGTGCACCAGCACTGTTCATTGACGCAGCAACTACGTAAATCTTAAAACAGAAATTCCCCGCCGCCCCCCCCCCCCCCCCCCCCCCCCCCCCCCCCCCCCCCCCCCCCCCACCCCTATATTCACAAAGGTGAAATTGAAAGGTGCAAAAATACTGTGTATTATACGTAAACATACGATAAGACAATAACAAGAACTCCTTTTCGGCAATTTTTAATTCTGGGGGTTCAGAACAGGTTTAATGGTCATACTGCGGTCCAGCGACAGGTATAGTCAATGTCCAGTGAAACAAGAATGGTGGTGTGAAAAGACTCTTTTTCTGGCACTTTTTTAAATTAGGGGGTCATGCAGGGTTTGGGGTCATGCTTTGGCCAGGACTGATATAGTCATTGTTCCAGTGAAACTAAAATGGTGGTTGAAGGGACTCCTTTTTCCGGCACTTCTTTTAAATGTGGGGGTCATTGCAGGCTTTGGGGCTCATTGCTGCGTTCCAGGACGAGGATATGCAATGTACAGTTCAAGTAACATGATGGTTCTAACATAACTGCCAATTCTGGCACTTTTTAATTTGTGGGTGATGCAGGTTTTGAGGGTCAGGCTGTGGTACAAGACAGGGCTAATATATTGGTCTGTGACTTTTTTTCTGTGACTTTTATAACCTAAGTGTGTCAGCATAAGATGTAGCACGTATCATTTGACTGTTGTGGATGTTAATTTCGGCTTCTCCAGCCTTGTTTGGGTGTAAAAATGAAGGTGTTGTTGCTCTCCCATAGGACTTTATGGTCATTTTGCGCATAATCGATGCTCACTATCGAAAAACCCTTATCAATAGCGGCCCGGACTATCGACTATCGATCGATGCGATAGCCATCGCAATCGCTCAACACTAGTCATTAAGACAAACACATACGGCTCTTTCCACAGATAATGTGGATTGTTTGACTTTATTCAAGTTGGGAATCAGGAATGGATCTATGATGATGTTGTGCCCAATTGCAGAGGGTCACCACCAATTAGCTGCTGGTCTACTTCCATTCCTCTTCAAACAGGAAATGGTCCTCTTGAAAAATGTTTTTTAAAATGATCATTTCTTATGCAATTTTTATTTCTTTTCCCAACAGTTCTTTTCTGGTCTTGCTGTGAGGAGACTAAAAGACAGCAAGGTTTTTTATGAAAACCACAGTTATTCCATTTACTCACTTTATCTTTAAGATGTTTTGGATTTGTGTCATTGGTTTTGAGTCATGATTGCTGTGAGATAACAGCTATAAATTATGTTCATTTGTAACAGAAATGGGCTTTTTATGTGGCATTTATCACCTCACAAAATTTTAAAAGTGGATGAGAAATCATATTATAATTTTTTGGGGTCATTGTAGCTGTTGAGGGATTACAGCAATAATCATGGTCACTTTGGAACAGAAATGTGGCTTTTAAGTGGCATTTCTCCCTCACAATTTTAACAGTGGCTGAGAAGTAATTTTTTATAATCTTTTTGGCGTCATGCTGCTTTGAAATGCAAGCAATACTACAGGTTTTTCCTATTATAAAAAAAATGTTGTTTCTAACAGACTTTGGTTATTCACAATTGTCCAAAGTGACTCAAGGGTCATCGCCTTTTGAATTTTTGGGGGCATTTGGCTTTGAAATGAAGCTATTACTAAGGTCCTATTATAAAAAATTGTTGTTTCTACATAGACATTTGTTCTTCACAATTGTCAAGAGTGGATCATTGGTGATGGTGCTGTCAGAAACAGGAATAGGTAGGACACTGTTAATGGAAACATTATTGCAAAATCGACTTGTTTTTGCAAGGGATCTTTAACATAGCTATCAATCCCTGTATTGAGACAACCCACTTTAATACAATTAAAAAAAGAGAAACAAAGACATGGTGGGATTCCATCCTATTTTAAAATTAAAAATGTGTTTTCAGAATGTAAACTACTAAAAAACTTGCATGTAAAAAAATAGCTGGGTTAAAAAAAAATTCCTCTGAATTGTACAAGGGAGGGTACAGGAAAACTTGACAGTTGTAGGTTAATTCAGGCGGACATTGGAGTATGAGAACGGACAGAGAACAAAGTACAGAGACAATTTTCCTCCGCACGTTGAGTTAAATGAGAAAAGGAATGCAAGAAAAAGGGCACCTGGGGTGTAACAGGAGCGGTTAACCACCAAGTATTTCCAAGTGAAGCTCAATTGGTCCGCACTCATTCGGCAGGGGCAAGCGCTACCCAGGTATTGGAATGTGTACTGAGGGAAGGATGGAGTTCTCACAATTCGCTTCCGCAATTCTGCTTCAGCACAACAGTTTTCGTTGCTGCGGCATCAGGGCATTTTAACCTGAGGTTAATCGATGACAGACGCCAGCTGGAGCTCTCACCGCACCCACTGTAACTCGGGCCCTGGGTCATGCTGTGGCACGGGATAGGTATAGTCATATGTCCTGTTCAAACTTAAATGGTGGTTTAAAAGACTCCTTTTTCACGGCACTTTTTATCTGGGGGGCAGCAGGTTGGGCTCATGCTGCGTTTCCTAGGACAGTTTATTCATTGTCCAGTTAAAGTAAAATGATGGTTCAAATCATATGCCTTCTGGTTGTTTTTTCTTTTACATTTGTGGTGTGAGGTTTAAGGGTCCATGCTGTGGTACAAGACAGGATAGTGAATGGTGGTGTTTGGTGTGTGATTTTTTTTCTGTGGCTTTTAAAACCTAAGTGTGTTGCCTAAGATGTTAGCTCTTATCCATTTGACTGTTGTGGATGTTAATTCCGCTTCCTCAGCCCTAGTTTGGGTGTAAGAATGAAGTGTGGTTGCTCTCCCATTAGACTTTAACAGTCATTGCTCATAAGCGACTATCGGACTTCTTGTCGATGATGGACCGTCTTATCGACCAACGTAATTCGCCTCAACACTATTTGTCTATCCATTATAACTTTTAATTAGCTGTATTTCTCTTTGTGCTGACGCAGTTTTGTTCAAAGTGGATCCACCTTGCTACTTAAATTTGAAATACAGAAGAAAATTTTGTGGTAACTGCTGTTGTTTGTATTTCATTGGTGCAAAACACCTTATGGTTATCCGTATAACATTTAAATAGCTGTATTGCACTTTGTTTCGCCCCAGTTTTTTTGCCAATAATAGCCACCTTGTACTTAAATTTGATACAAATAATTTTGTGGTAACTGCTGTTGTATTTCATTGGATGGCAATACCACCATTTGTTATCCGGTATAACTTTTATATAGCTGTATTGCACGTGGTACGGAACCTAGTTTTTTTCAAAAAGAGCCCCCTTGTACAACAATTCTGTTCTCATTTTGTCATTTGCTGCAAAAAACGCGAATTTATCATCAAGGTAACTTTGAATAGTTTTATGCGCTCAAGTGAATCTCAGTTTGGCGCAGATAGCGCATTGTATGATAGTTTGTTTGAAAACTATCATTCCTAAGTCCTACTGGGCAGTTGAAATCCCTGGGACTGAAAGAAGAACACTGTTGATTTTGTCTTGCGTTTCTTCACACCAGACGGCATTTCACAGGTATTCGTAGAAACAATTCTGTTTCTAATTTTAGTTGGACTGCAGGAAATTAGACGGGATTTAAGAATAACTGTGATTTGCACGTCTTTCATAAGACACTGTCAAAAAACTCTTCCATACCTTCTTACATTTTTTTCTTTCTGAACATGGAGCGAATCAGGTGGTAAGAGAGCAAAGAGGGGGGTAGGACATTGCGGTAGAGGTACGAGCAGTGTTCACTTCATTGCTGGCGACAACACGCATGCCACGAGGATTGTCGGTTGCAGGCCGGTCAGGCCTGTCATCGTTGGGTTAAGGGCCCCTGTGAATCTTAGTAACGAACAGCGTCTTGCGAATCTGTTATTCTAAGTGGTTAATGCAACCGCGCACGTCTTAACCATCCTCGTCCTCCCAGTCACGGCCACAAATGTCATCTTCAGCATCGCAGCATCCGTCAACATGAAGACGGAAGGCAGCCAAATATCAACTCGTGTGTACCCACCACTTGTGGTTAATCCATTTTCTGGAAGGACTCTTTGATGAAAAAAATGCAGTTGGGGTCAGGAGAAGGCATGTTAAAATGATCAAGGAGGCCAAAGAGGATGATCTTTGTCTGCTCTGACGCCCAGTTACTGATCCATCAGAGGAGGATAAGGGAAGCAGGGTCAATCGGCAAAAAACCCGGGTGGTCGGCAAACCGCTTGCAGTGACTCTTGCTTGTAGCTGCAAGCTTCTGGATGCAGATTGCTCAGGACGACCCAAGTACCCCTGTGTGATGATGATGATGACGACAGTGCGGATCCAAAGTGGTCTTTTCAGCGATTTGCTTGCCAGTGCTTCATCAACTGGACGGTAGTGGAAGACAATGGGGTTAGTGTCAGTATGGCTCCCGTCTCAAAAAGGGAGAGGGCGTTTGCAGAAGTCCGCTGGATGATTCCCCCCACCCACGTCAGGGGGAAAACCCCGTCCTCGCTTATCGCCGTCGAAAGGGTCCAGGACTCTAAGCGTGGACATTTTTGAGCAGGCCCTTTGATTCCCCAGCGAGTCATTGCCCCCTTTGCCGAAAACGCTTCAGTAGAGGCAGAATCTTAGGTGTTTAACCACCAAACTGTTAGTCACAGCAGCGAATGCATGGTTGAAATGGAGGGAAAACTTGGCCAAAAAAGGCCACCCCATGCCGGGCTTCCAAACCCACTGTACACCCTCTGTCCCCGCCCCTCCCCCTCCGCCACAAAAGTTTTCCTCAGTGTCCTGTCTCTCAGAGCATGATCGGGGATCGCCTCCACTTCAGCCCCCCACGTCGCCCGGTCCCACCAGCACACAGGCCCCATCCTCCCCCTTCTCTTCCACCAGTTTGAGACCTGCACCCCGTACGCGGTAAGTCTGCAGCCGCCTTCGTCTACCAATTTTTGCGGCAGAAGAACACTTAACCCCAAAAACCCCCCCAAAAGCCAAAAGCCTAAATGTTGGCTTCCCAGGTTTTGCCTTGGAAATGTTGCCTTTCCATTGGTGGAACAGATGGGTCCGCCACGTCGGGCCCCTTGCCTGCCCCCAAATCCCGTCCCGGCGGGCACTTCTTTGTGAAACCCCCGTCCCTCCCCGGGCCCCGCCACGTATATCAAAAAATTTAAGTTGTCTGCATCTGTGTCCGGCAAAGTCATTGACCCCCCGACACAGGGGACTAGTAAGCACGGCAAGGCCGCTTATTCTGAGAAGCTCACTGGGTGGTGGGTGGATGTCTTTTTTTGGTAACGGTGGCTCTCAGGTCGGTGCCGCTCTACAAAACGAGGGAGGGTTTTTTTCGGGTTCTTTCCCCAAGGTCCCTCTTTTTGGCATCCAAGCCATAAAAAACCAGGCGTGTTGAAATTATCTGTCATGGGCCGTCAAACCCCGGGTAGGAGCTGTGGCGGCTCTCCGCAAGGGACCCGAGCGCTGGCTGGGTGACAAAAGCCGGGCAAGGGGGTTGGGATAAAAAGGTCGAAATCTGTGGTCCCCCTTAAAGATCGGTGATTGGCACATCCTTCCCTGGCACATGTATGAACCTTTGTGCCAGAAATTTCTAAAGGCTACCCGGGTTGGATGCCTGCTGGGGAAGGCTCGGGGTTCTGGTTCGCAATTCCGCCGTTGCACCTGTTCGTCCGTTGGTGCTTTTCAGGCAGCTTGCCCCCCTGTCAACCGCCCATTGTTAATGGCAACAGTGGATTCCCCCCCAAAATGCAAAAGAATTGTGGAGAGCCGATGCCATACGAGTACGGAAGTCCACATGGCCTGACAAGCAGCGGTGCAAAATCTCAGGGTTTTGCCCCAACGGGTGGGTCGGTGAAAGAGCACTGCCCATCCGTTTTGAAGAAGCCCCAAAAATGGTCAGTGGACAAGCCCTTTGTAGATGGCTTGTGGTGATTTAGTTCGGAACGATCGATGGCACTCTAAAAACATCAGGTCCAAAAGCGAGGAGGGGAGATGGACAAGATGCGGACAGGACCCTTTCTCTCCGTGAAACAAAAGGCCGACGTTTCACACTTTTATTGGTCTTCTTAGGCAGGGGTTTCAGGGTCCAGGGCTAGGAAGGAAGGCTAGCTTTCAGGGTGATCACTGAGGAAAATCAGGGCTGTGTTGAAGCTGTCCCGGGGGAAGCGGGGAGGATGAGGATCTGGACCCCGCGTTACGAGCCCCTGCCTTGGAAAGGGGTTTGGCGGGGAATTTGAGGTGGAGGAGGAAGATAAGGAAGTCATTTTGCTAGGCCCCTGACCAGAGGTTGGGTAATAAAGGTCCATCTCTACAGAGTTTTGGATGCCCTTTCCCTCCAACATGATCTGCTTTAAAGGGCCCATCAAACTGAACAACGTTGTTGGGGGGCCCACCCTCTGGATCCCCGGTAAAAAAACAAAACTCAGATTTTCCCTTTCCCATCCACCCAAAAAAGAGTAAAATGCAGGAAATGGAGACCTTGCTGTTGATCAACTGGAGACTCTGTTGCGTTGCTTCCGTTTTTCAAATATAGGGTGAACAACGCGCAAGTGACAGCAGTGAGTGCCCAAATACGTAGTGGGAAAGCAGAGGCTTGTGGAAAGCCCCCTCACCACCCCACCAACGTTTAAAAGCAGGGCACACATAAACACACATTTGACTGGCTTAAGATCATGGGCACGACTATCTGTGTCTGAAAAAAACCGATGTTTTTGGATGGTTACGGAAAAACCCAACAATTTGGGTATCCAAAATGATGAATGGCCTGAGTCCTCACCCCGCCCCGAGGTTTTGTCCTGAATGTAGCCGTCATATTGAGGGCCTTCAGCCGCTGGAGGAGTTATTTACAGACAAACGCATCCGGTTTCCCCCCGATAATTTTGGTCGTTGACTTTCTTTCAAGTGATTCAGGACGGATTCTGATGTTTTTTCCCAATAGCGAGGTCACCGATTAGTTGCCGGTCTACTTCCATTCCCCCTTAAACAGAAATGGTCCCCTTGAAATTTTTTTTTAAATGTCATTTTTTATGCAATTTTTATTCCGTTCCAAAAGTTATTTTGTGGTTTTGTGTGAGGAGACTGTAAAAGACACCAAGGTTTATGAAAAATTCCCTTTACTCACTTCTCTTTAGCATTTTTCCTTATTGTCAATGGGTTTTGGGGTAAGTTGTGTGAGTTTTTTTTTAATCATGGTCCCTTTGGGAACAGAAAAGTGGCTTTAAGTGGCATTTCTCCCTCAATTTTTACAGTGGCTGAGAAGTCTTTTTATAAATTTTTGGGGGGAAAAGTTGTGTGAAAAGCAGCAATTTTTACGGTCCTATTTTAAAAAATATGGTTTCTAACAGAATTTGTTCTTCCCAAATTTTTAAGAGTGGCTCAAGGAATTTGTTTATTTTTTGGGGGAAAGTTGCTGTGAAAAGCAGCTATATACGGTCCCCTTTGTAAAAAAAAGTGGTTTCTAAAGACTTTGTTCTTCACAATTGTCAAGAATGGGGTAAGGGTCAGGTTTTTTTAATTTTTGGGGAAGTTGCGTGAAAAAGAGCTATACACAGGTCCCATTGTAAAAAAATGTGGGTTTTAAAAAAAACATTTGTTCTTCACAATTGTCAAGAGGGCTCAAAAGGGGGATGGTGCTGTCAAGAACAGGAATGGTAGGACCTGTTAATGGACCCTATTGCAAAATGACTTGTTTTTACAAGTCTTTACATAGTAGCAATCCCCCCTAGTGATACAAAACCCTTTAATACAAAAAAAAAAAGAGAAACAAAGAGTGATGGGATTCCATCCTATTATAAAAATGTGTTTTCTAGAATTAAATAATAAAAAATTTGATGTCAAAATAGCGATACAAATATTCCCCTTTAATTGTACAAGGGGGGTACAGGAAAAACTTGAAAAAAGATGTAGGGTAGGTGATGGAGCACATTGCCACCCAAAAAAAGAGAAATTTTTTTCAAAAAACCCTTTTAGTAAAAGGAAAAAGAATGCCAAGAAAAAGGGCACCGGGGGGAAACAGGAGCGTCAACCACCGCATTCCAAATGAACTCAAATTTGGTCCGCACTTTGGGGGGCAAGCGCCCCGTAGAGGCAGAAATTTTAAAGCATAGCCAAGGTCTTGACTGGTATGAGGAAAAGGTGGGGTCTGAGCTCACATTCCCCTTTCGCACTCTGCTTCAGACGACTGTTTTCGATCGCATCATAAAGGGATTTTTTGCCAAAAATTAATGGATGACGGACGCCTGCCTGGGCTTCACCCCAACCCAAATGTAACGGGCCTGCTAGCTTAACTGCGTGTTAATATATGAGGGGGCCAGCCCTTGCTCCCCCCAACCCACTGTAAGTCAGCCCTGAGTGAACCCGCGTGATCCAAGTTTTAAACTCACCTGCCTTTATCAGTAATTTCTGAATGCGGATTTTCAGAAGGCCCGTTGACCTATGGGGAATTTTGTTTGCTTTACATTCTAATGTCACGGGGAACTTTTCACCAGTAAAAATGGCAAGTAGCTTGCGCAGGGTAAAGGAAAAAGAGTTTTTTTAAATGTTTAAATTTTTATTTAGAAATTTTCTGCTGTGGTCCATAAAGGGACCTGTGGGGGGTTTTTTTGGGTCTGTGCGTCCCCGGACATGGATAGTCAATGTCCCGTTTAACTGAAATGGTGGTTTAAAGACTCTTTTTCCCGGGCCCTTTTTAATTGGGGTCTGCGGTTTGGGGTCATGCTGTGGCCCAGGAAGGGAAGTTATGTCAGTGAAAAATAAAATTTATGGTTGAAAGATCCTTTTTCCCCCCCTTTTTAATCGTTTCGTCAGACAGGTTTAATGGTCATACTGCGGTTCAGGAAAGTATAGTCAATGTCCCCTTCAATTAAATGGTGGTTAAAAGACTCCTTTTTCCGGCACTTTTTAATCTGTGGGTCAGAAGGTTTAAGGGTCATGCTGCGTTCCAGGACAGGGATAGTCAATGTCCAGTTCAAGTAAAATGATGGTTCAAATAATACTGCCTTCTGGCACTTTTTAATTTGATTTGTGGGTCATGCAGGTTTAAGGGTCATGCTGTGGTACAGGACAGGGATAGTGAATAGTCTGTGACTTTTTTTTTTCTTACTCTTGTTGCCTAATTGTGTTGCCTAAGATGTAGCACATATCCAGTTAACTGTTGTGGATGTTCCAGCTTCTCCAGCCCTGTTTGGGTGTAAGAATAGAAGGTGTTGTTCCTCTCCTATTGACTTTAATGGTCATCGGCAATAATCTATTATCGACTATCAGATATCGGCATGATAATTGACGATATCGACTATCGTCCCGATGACGATAGTTGACGTAATCGCTCATCACTAGCCATTACGCAATATGAAGCGGCGCATGGCCTGACATGCAGCGGTGCGGACCTCAGGGTGTTGCGCTACTGAGAGTGGAGGCAGGTTAACGAGCTCTGCACCATCTTTGCGAGTTTTGAAGAAGCCAACAAAATGGTCAGTGTGGACAATGCCCATGTCAGCATGAGCATTGTTGTGTTCTGGACAGGGGCGTTGCTAGGTTCCCAAAACATCAGGGGCCCGGGCCCTTTGTTTTAAGTTTTGGTCAGTAAGACAGGGTTTACACGGCATTTTTCATGCCCCATTAACTGCGGAATGTGTTTTTACAGAGAAAAAACTGTGGCCAGCGCGTTCCTCTGAAGCTCTCACTGATCTTTATTCTCCTCAGAACAGGTAATCATAGCTCTCAATGAGAGCAATTTATTACCATAATGTCGGCCGGTACTTCAGGTGTATTGAAGCGCAATTACACGCCGGACTGACATTATCGTGTGTAATGCGCCCAAAGTGCGCCTCACATATATGGTAAAATGATAGCGGTGAGCGCTATGATTACCTGTTGTTTTCCCTGGCACAAAGAACCCGCCTGTAAAAATAAGTGACAGGCCACTTCTATCAGGGGGACTGTCACTTCTCTCCTCCAGCGTACAATACATACGTATTGTACGCCGGGGGAGATGACATGGTAATTCATAGCTCTCATAGAGAGCTATGAATGACGCAATTGTGATGGTGCGCATGTCGGGTGTATTAAAGCGCAAATACACCACAAAATGCACCCCGCAATTACGCCATGTGAATGTACCCTTTGTCTGGCTGCAGCAGCTAAAAAATGTAGGCAATCAGGACAAATGACAGGTATAAAAAAATTATATTCAGATATAATTCATCATCAGGTTGTAGTTTACATGTCTAAAGGACAGAAAAGGCAGGATTATGTTTAGTGACGTAAAAAGGGGCGATATGTCGTATTTTACAAAAACCCCATATACACAAACATTCCAAATTTTGCAATTTTACACATATAACAATTGACCCCCAACATCTATACATATTACCCCACACTATATAGGAAAGATGGAGACAAAAAACAGGCGCACAGTAGTGAAGTGCGTACTTTCTTCAAAAGATAGAAGAAGAAATGATAGTGGGTATGCACACCTGGATAGGTTATGCAGACAATAGGAGGCACAACACTCGTGTAGGCTTAATGGAGCTTATTTCCAAGCTCATAAACACGGCAGCCAGCATGCCTTCACTCGCGGTACTCAGGGGTTCAGTGAGTCAGAAATAGGGAAGCGTGCAGGTAAAAAGAATGAATTGCGGCGCTCGTGTTCCGTTTAAACAGAACAAAAACCAAAAGGTTTTTGTTCTGTTTTTTAAACAGAACACGAGCGCCGCAATTCCTTCTTTTTACCTGCACGCTTCCACAATATATATATATATATATATATTATTATATATATAATAAAATATAATCAAATATAAACACATATACATATAAAACACATAAATAAAATATATAAATATACCAAAATATATATTTATATATATTGTCACAGAGCGACCATAGGCAGTCGCAGGGTTCTGCCACTAGGTGGCGTACGTGCCACCGAGAGCCTGGTCTCGGTGGGGGAAGCCAGGTATTGTCGGTCAGCAGCATTAGGTTGCTGACCCTTATACCTAGCACAGCTAATGTTCAGCCAATAAGGGATGGCCTTCCCGGAACAACTGCAGATGGGTGTGTGGTTGTTCCCACGTTCCAGGTCTTCGGGTTCCAGTCCAGGTATTGGGTGCATCTAGAGCACCTATTAAGAACCTCCTACTACAGGAGATCAGGGGGCGTGTTCTGCTACCTGCAGTGATGTGTAGCAAAGGAGCTGGAGAGAGGCTCTGGCCCCCCAGAGGCTTCGAAGAAGCCACGACCCAGTGGGAGACTGGGAGAAGTTGAAAGAGTTTATTGTGGACTTGAACATTAGGTCCAGCTCACACGTTAGAGAGGGACACTCTGTCTGTATATTGTGTAGTTAGTGGCCAGACGGCCGAGGATTTTGTTTTGGTTTCTGTATGTGAATACTGTGCCTCAATAAAACTGGCTCAAGGCCAGATTCACATGAAGCCTGTGTTGGAGTGCCATCATCCGTCTTACGAAAAGCGGAGATCCCGGAGCTAAGAAACCCCCAGGCTGAACCAAGATGGTGGCCAAAATGTGAGTGGAGTCTTACATATGGTGGAGAATGCCGTGGGCATAATTGGCACAACCGAAGTGGTGCAGTGTTGGCATGAAGTGGTGCAAGATTTAAAGGGCCAGAGGCCTAATTGTGAAGCGGTGCATTGAGACTGTTACCTGTGCTGAAGATTTTTCATCATGGAGGAGCTTATTAAGTGCCTCAAGCAAGCAAATACCCAGATGGTGCAAACGATGGCTAAACAGCAAGCCAGTACCTATGTCACTTCTATGCGTGCTCACACAGAGGCCTTACATGACATGAACAACTTGTTGGCTCAACAGGTAGCCAGGTTAACTGAAGCTGTCAGCGTCAAAGAGACTGCAGAGGATGACCTGAGAGCCCGGATGTCCGTGAGAAAGATGGCTGCAGAGGAAGATGTAGTGGCGTTCCTTGCAGACTTCGAGCGGGTTGCTTTCCATGAAAGACTGCCAGCCGAGCAGTGGGCAGACGTCCTGGGGCCATTTGTAAGTGGAAAAATGCAGAGGTTCTACTGCGATGTGCCCCCGCAGGAAGCCATAGACTACCCCAAGCTAAAGGCAAAGATTCTGGCCAGTCTGGGGTTAACAGAGATGGAAAAGGCACAAAAGCATGCGGAACCAGAAGTGGGAGAGTCTGTTGCCGAGGACAACCACCCTGGCTGCTACAAGGAAAGGAAAGGTCCAGCTTCTGAAAGGCCGTGTATTCCTTACCAGCAGGGGTTAACTTCAGAATAAGAGTAGCTGCAGAGTAAGATGGAAGCTGCCGTTGCCAGGGGCAACCCATTTCATCAGCAGGAGCCTGCTATCACCGTCCAGCAGAGGGAGCCGTGTTGAAGGTGCCATAGAGCAGCAGAATGTGCTCCTGACTGCCCTCTCAGGAGGAGGCCGGAGAGGTTGCAGCCCCAAGCTCTGGAGTTCCAGGTGTGTGGAGCCCCACCCATGGCTGACAGGGACAGTCAGCAGGAGAGGTCCAGACTGCACCCAGACTGCATACCTGCTAAGACTGTTCCTATTATTTTTGACATGGATTTTTACACTGTCAGCTAAGTCCAGGATGTATCTCCTCACCAGGGTGTACAAAATGGAGGCCCAGACATGCTGCCAGGCCTGGGAAAGAGTCCTGAGGGTGGTGAGACTGCAAGATGTGGACTTGAAAAATCTGAACTTAATAGTTATGACATATATGCAATGCCGTTTATTGAAAATGTCAATTACATAGCTAACCTGCCTGTGATCCATGAGCAGGTCACACAGCCTGAGCAGGGCGAGGGGAGCTGGGTCACAAAGTCAGTTCCAAATACTGCATCCCTGTGTGAACAAGCAGCTAGAGGGGCGGTAGCAGAGAGTAGCTCTAGTGTGTCCCTAGAGGTCATAGGGGAGAGCAGTCCAAGTAGCACAGGTGATGTGTGTCCTGTGATGGACAGCCAGTCAGTAAATGTGTCTACCAGTGACCCCAGCGCACTGCATGTATGTGAAAGTAACATGCAAGTTGCAGGTGCGCCCCTGGAGGTTGTGGCTGGTAATAGCACAATATGTGCAGGTGCGGTATGTCTGGGGATTGATAGCAATCCTAAGAATTGTGCTGTTAATACAGTTGCCTGCGGAGCTAATGTGGTCACCAGTAGCAATCAGGTGCACTCTGCTGGTGTGGAAAAGGTGATTGAGTTGCCTGGTGTGAACACGGCCGATGCATTGCCTGAAAGGGAGAAGGCAAACCTTGGATATGAGGGCTCTGCTAACATGTATGAGGAGACTAGGAGTGTGAATGTACTAGTTAGTTACAATGGGGAAAAACCACTCTGTGAAGAGTCTCTATTTCAGGGTGGGAATGGACACTGCGATGTGTCAGTGCTTCAGTGTTATGATGATGCGGATTATGCAGATGGGAATGATGAAAAAACTTGTGCAATGAAAACGTGTGCCAAGGCAGAATTTATGTGCAGCCCTGAGCAGGGTATTATAGAGAAGTGGATCTGTGATAGAAATCCAGATTTTGACACTGCAGGGACTGAAGAGAATGGTCATGCTGGGATCTGTAGTGCAGCTGAGTGCGTGTGCTCCAAGGATTGCTGTATTTTCAGTGGCTTTTACTGCAGTAGTCACAAGGACTGTAGCAATGGTAGTGATGCAAAAAGTGAGCTACTACAGCTCGCAAAGAGTGGTTTCTCAGGCGCTAGTGAGGGGCAGGTCAGTATGTTGGGACCCTCAGATGGGAAGGAAATCCCCAGTAACAGAGCTGAGGTAAACAGCAAGGGTTTCATATATGCAGAGGTTCTCAGCAGTGCCCAGGATATAACTAGCATGTATACTGAGAGTTTTCCCCTAGAGATTGTTACAGGAAATGTGAAAGAAACATCTCCACACGTTGCTGCAGAGGATCCGCTGCTAGAAAGAGCCAATGAGAGGTGTGCACAGGGGAATGTGTCACCAGACATTAATGAAAGGGCCCGTGCAGTAATGACTGAACAGCATTTTAGGAGAGGCGCTTTGTCTGTCCAGTGTGAATGGGTAAAACCTGACATAAGTGATGAGGTTGGTGCTATTACTGAGCAGGTTTGCTGTATACTCTTTACAGAGGAAAGTAAACTTTCTGAGAAGGTGAATACTACTGAGATGTTTGTTGCTAGCGGTGATACCCAAGTATCTCTCCATGGTGATGGGGAAAGTGAGCTGCTAGACATAGCAGGGGAGAATGGATGCTTCAACCCTAGTGAGATACAAGGGAGAATGAAGGAGTTTTCAGACAATATTGAAGTGTCTGGTAATATACGGGACAAAGATTCCCTAGCGGTGGTCAGTAGTAACTCCAATATGAATGTCAGCATGCAGGCTGCAGGTGGTAACATACTTGTTGCAGAGCGTGCATGGGTTGTGCCCTTGGTAGTTAGTGGCAGTAGACTGTCTGTTGCCCCATACGATGTAAAGGAGAAGTCTGACTCTCATAGTGGTGTTGCAGACCCAGAGCTAAGGGTCAGTGACAAAAATTGTATGGAAAGGCCCCAAAAGGAAAATATTGTGTCCGCCCTGACAGGTGAAGAGTCACAGGACTGGTGTGAGATGGCTCCATTGTGTAGGTGTTTTGACCCTGGAGGAAAGGTTATGTATGGTGAGAAAGACCTGCGACCTTTATCAAAGGGGAGGGATATGTCACAGAGCGACCATAGGCAGTCGCAGGGTTCTGCCACTTGGTGGCGTACGTGCCACCGAGAGCCTGGTCTCGGTGGGGGAAGCCAGGTATTGTCGGTTAGCAGCATTAGGTTGCTGACCCTTATACCTAGCACAGCTAATGTTCAGCCAATAAGGAATGGCCTTCCCAGAAAAACTGCAGATGGGTGGGTGGTTGTTCCCACGTTCCAGGTCTTCGGGTTCCAGCCCAGGTATTGGGTGCATCTAGAGCACCTATTAAGAACCTCCTACTACAGGAGATCAGGGGGCGTGTTCTGCTACCTGCAGTGGTGTGTGTAGCATAGGGCTGGAGAGGGCTCTGGCCCCCAGAGGCTTGGAAGAAGCCGCAACCCAGTGGGAGACTGGGAGAAGTTGAAAGAGTTTATTGTGGGTTTGAACATTAGGTCCAGCTCACATGTTAGAGAGGGACACTCTGTCTGTATATTGTGTAGTTAGTGGCCAGACAGCCGAGGATTTTGTTTTGTTTTCTGTATGTGAATACTGTGCCTCAATAAAACTGGCTCAAGGCCAGATTCAACTGAAGCCTGTGGTGGAGTTCCATCATCCGTCTTACGAAAAGCGGCGATCCCGGAGCTAAGAAACCCCCAGGCTGAACCAAGATGGTGGCCAAAATGTGAGTGGAGTCTTACAATTATTATATACACAACTATACACAGTATATACACACACATAACATATACACACACATGCATTTACAATACACACACTATATATATATATAGTATATATAGTATATATATATATATATATATTATATATATAATTATATACAACAGCATAACACACAACAGCATTAGAGTGGCAAGTAGCTGTAGCAGCAGCAGCAATCATTGTTGCAGAAGCCTAGTGGGTGACCTCTGGCAATCCTTATTTACCACCTCACCAACGCATGTAATGCAGGGCACATATATACACACACACATATATACATTCAGTACAGTTCATATTCATGAAGATTATGTTGTGTTACCCTTATCATGCTATCTAACACTGGTCTCTACAGTGAGGCTACTCTCTCACTTGAGACCTCCCTGGGCACCTGTGGATGCTGCTGCTGCTGCTGTTGACTCCATACTGAAGGCTGTGTAGTTGCAGGACATGGTCCGGGACCCCGGAGCAAAGCAGGGAGTTGAGCTTCTCACTCACTGTGTGCTGCTGAACTTCCTGACTGCCAGGCTCTTGTGCTGAACGTGGTTGCAGCACATAAAGTCCTGACAGGAGCTTTAGTGTGCGACAGGCGCCCCCTCCTCCCTCCTCAGATCCTGTCACCTCCTGCAGTCGCCCTCCCTCCCTGCCTGCACTGAAGAATGGCTTTGAGCTGTAGATGTGTCCAGAGGACGCACATACAGCTGAATAGATCGTTGGTTCTGCAGGAACACAGCAGCCGCCTGGAACCCCACGATCTGAGGTTCGGGGCACAGGCAGTATGTCCGGGGCTTGTGCCCTGAATAAACCTGCCTAGCGACGCTCCTGGTTCTGGAACAAGTGTTGGATACTCTGAAACAGCAGGTCCCACCAGCGACAGAGGAGGAGGCGGAAACAGATGCAGACACAGAGCCTTACTCTCTGTTGGATCCAGAAGGCCCGACAGTTTCACAACTTTATCGATCTTTATTAGGCGGTGGATCGGGGTCCAGGGCTGGTGCAAGGCGGTGTCTCAGTTCTCAGGGTACATCATCTGAGGCAAGTCAGGGCTGTGGTGAAGCTGAGGAGGAGGAAGCGGAGGAGGAGGATGAGGCATGGCTGGACACTGATGGTACCGATGTCCCTGCCTTGGAAAGAGGTTGGCACAGATTTGAGGCAGAGGAGGAAGATGAGGAAGATCAGTTTACTAGTGCCCCTCGACCCCGAGGCTTTGGAAATCAAGGCTCCATCTCTCACATGAGTGCTTGGATGCTCCATTTCCTCCAACATGATCCACGCATTAAGGCCATCAAAATGAACAGCAGTTACTGGGTGGCCACCCTCCTCGATCCCCATTACAAAGCGAAACTCAGCACTTTCCTTCCACCCATCCAAATTGAGAGCAGAATGCAGGAATTAGAGACCATGCTCATTGATCTACTGGAGACATCTGTTGTGTCTGCTTCATATTCTTCTAATGTCACAGTGGAACAATGTCAGCAACGTGACAGCAGTAGAGTGCCAAGTAGCTGTAGCAGCAGGCATTGTGGCAGAAGCCTAATGGGTGACCTCTGGCAATCCTTATTTACCACCTCACCAATGCATCTAATGCAGGGCACACATACAACACACAGAGACTGACTTAAGATTATGGTGCACAACTATCTGTGTCTCAACAACGATGTTTTTTGAATATGGTCCGGACCCAATTGACTTCTGGGTATCCAAAATGGATGAATGGCCCGAGTTTGCTCGCCATGCCATAGAGGTGTTGTCCTGCCCAGCAACCAGCGTCATATTAGAGCAGACCTTCAGCACAGCTGGAGGAGTCATGACAGACAAACGCATCCGGGTTTCCACTGAGAATGTGGATCGTTTGACTTTCATCAAGATGAATGAAGCGAATGTTGTAGCCCTAGTTGGTGAGGTCAACAATTAGCTGCCGGTCTACTTTACAGTCCTCTTCCAAAAGAAATGGTCCTCTTGAAAAAAATGTTTTTTAAAATGATCATTTCTTACTGCAATTTTTATTCTGAGTGCCCAAAATGTTATTTTGCTGGTTTTGCAGTTAGGAGACTGTAAAAGACACCAGTTGTACATGGTTTCATGAAAAAAAGTATTCCATTTACTCATTTCTTCATGTAAATTTTAAGCACTGTCAATGGTTTTGAGGTCATGGTGCTGTGAAAAACAGCTATAATCCAGATCCTTGGATCAGAAATGTGGTTTCTAAGTAGCATTTCTTCCTCACAATTTTTAACAGTGGCTAAGAGGTAATTTTTTGAATTTTTGGGAGCATTCGGCTGTAAAAAAAAAAAAAAGCTATAATCCAGGTCCTATTCCCAAAAATGTGTTTTAAAAAAAATCTTTTATTCAGGATACTTTTATTGGGTTTTGAAAAGGACATTTTTGTGGGTTTTGGAGTCAAGCAGCTGGAAAAGAGTACGATATTCAAGGTTTTATTCAAATAAATCTTGTTCCAAATACTCATTTCATGCTCCTTATTTTACTCTCTGTATCCATAAGGGCATTTCTGCTGGTTTTGGGGTCAGGCTATTGTGAAAACGGTGCCAGGGAAGCAAATAGGGCAGTACTCCGGTCAGTGGCCCTCTGCCTTTGTCAACATACATGCGCCTCTGCAAGAAGGGCGACATTGTGCACATTAAGGGTATGGGCACCATAGAAAAAGGCATGCCACCTAAATGCTATAATTCATGGCAATAATGCCAGGATCTACAATGTGAAACAGCATGTTATTGGTATAATTGTGAACAAGTAGGTACATGGTAGAACCCTTGTGCAAGAATCAATATTTGTATGGAGCACATTTGCCACCCCAAGAACTAAGACAATTTCCTCTAGGACGTTGAGTAAAACAAGAAAAAGAAAGACAAGAAAAAGGGCACCTGGGTGAAACAGGAGCGTCAACCACCAGCGTTTCCAAGTGAAGCTCAATTGGTCCGCACTCATACGTAAGGGCAAGCGTTCTCGTAGAGGCAGAAATTTTTCAAGTACTACCTAGGTCTTGATTGTCTTCTGAGGAAGCATCGAGGTCTTAGCTCACACTTCTGCTTCCGCACTCTGCTTCGACCTGACTGTTTTCGTTGCTGTGTCATAAGGGCATTTTTGCCATGTTAATAGATGACTGACGTCAGCCCTTGCTCTCACCGTGCCCACTGTAAGTCTGGCCCTGCTAGCTGAACCTGAGTGTTAATAGATGACGGACGCCAGCCCTGGCTCTCACCGCACCACTGTAAGTCCGGCCCTGCTAGCTGAACCTGCATGATCCACGTTCACAGCCTCACCCTCCTTGATCAGTAATTTCCTTCAACCCACTTGACAGTAGAATGCAGGATTTTCAGACAGTCCTCGTAGACCTACTGGGGACATCTGTTTCGTTTGCTTCACGTTCTAATGTCACGGTGGAACGACGTCACCAATGTGACAGCAGTAGAATGGCAAGTAGCTCTAGCATCAGCTGTATTGGAAAACTAGTTTTTTAATATAGTTTATTTCTTATTGCAAATTTTTCTGCTGATGGTCCATAAGGGCCCCTGTGTGGGTTTTTGGATCATGCTGCAGCACAGGACATGGATAGTCAATGTCCACTTCATTAAAATACTGCTTCAAATAATACTGCCTTCCCGCACTTGGTAATCTGTGGGTCATGCAGGTTTTTGGGTCATGCTGCAGAACAGGACATGGATAGTTAATGTCCATTTCAACTAAAATACTGGTTCAAACACTACTTTCTTCCGGCACTTTTTGATCTGTGGGTCATGCAGGTTTTTGGGTCATGCGGCGGTACATGACAGGGATAGGAAATGTCTAGTTCAACTAAAATGGTGGTTCAAAGACTACTTTCTTCGGGCACATTTTAATTTGTGGGTCATGCAGGTTTTTGGGTCATGCTGTGGTACAGGACATGGATAGTCAATGTCCAGTTCAACTAAAATGGTGGTTCAAAGACTACTTTCCTCTGACACTTTGATATCTGTGGGTCATGCAGGTTTTTGGGTCATGCTGCAGTACCGTACATGGATAGTCAATGTCCAGTTCAACTAAAATGGTGGTTCAAAGACTACTTTCTTCCGGCACTTTTTAATCTGTCGGTCATGCTGCGTTCAGGACAGGTATAGTCAATGTCCAGTTCAAATTAAATGGTGGTTCAAAGACTACTTTCTTCTGGCACTTTTTAATTTGTGGGTCATGCAGGTTTTGGGGTCATGCTACGGTACAGGACAGGGATACTCAATGTCCAGTTCACTAAAATACTGGTTCAAATACTACTTTCTTCTGGCACTTTGTGATCTGTGGGTCATGCAGGTTTTCAGGTCATGCTGTGGTACAAGACAGGGATAGTCAATATACAGTTCAACTAAAATAGTGGTTCAAATACTACTTTTTTCCTGCACTTTTTATTCTGAGGTTCCATCAAGGATATCTTTGCTAGTTTTGGGGCATGCCACTCTAAAAGAAACCAATTGTAATTATTGAAAAAAAGCTTATTTCCCGCCATCAAAATGAACAGCGCTTACTTGGTGTCAACCAACCATGATCCACGTTCCAAATCAAAAGTCAGCAATTTCCTTCAACCCACTTCATTTGACCGCAGAATGCAGGAATTTGAGACAGGCCTAGTTGTCCAACTGGAGACATCTGTTGCGTCTTCTTCACGTTCTAATATCATGGTGGAACAACGTCAGCAACGTGCCAGCAGCAGCATGGCAAGGAGCCGTAACAGCAGCAGCAGAAGCAAGATGGGCAAAATAGTTTTTTAAAATAGTCAATTTCTTATTGCTAATTTTTATTCGGTGGGTCCATAAGGGCATTTTATGGTGATTTTGGGGTCAGGCTACTTTAAAATGGATGCCAGGGGTGGTAATAGGGCAGTATTCCTGCCAGGGGCCAAAATCAAAATGGTTCCCTGTGATATGTTAATAATAGGAAGTAGTAATGGGTGGGCACCCCATTTGTATTAGCTGCATGTGAACATGAAATAAATGAAAATAAATGACTGACGGCAGCCCTGGCTCTCACCGCTGGCCCTGCCAGCTGAACCTCCGCGTTCTCCGTTGGGACGTTCTTGCTGCCACCACATATGTGACAAGTTTTTGGTACCTGGTGCAAAAAAAGGGATAGGGGTCTCCTGCAAGTTCCCATGTGCCATTTCCAATATCGGTGTTTTGTTTTGTGTCAAAGAGGCCCCATAGCAGCTGCTACTGCTGTACCTGCTGTGGCTATTCCGTCCTCATCTTTTCGGTTAGCCATTGAACATAATGAATTATGTTAACATATGATTTTTTTTCTTTGACTTGTATAGCCTAATTGTCTTGCCTAAGATGTAGCACATATCCAGTTTACTGTTGTGGATGTTAATTCCAGCTTCTCCTCACCTGTTTGGGTGTAAGAATGAAGCTGGTGTTCCTCTCCCATAGACTTTAATGATAATCGGCGATTAATCTTTATCGACTATCGGCTATCTACATGATAATGCCCAATATCGACTATCGACATGATAATGATAATTGACACAATCGCTCATCACTAACCAGGAGCCTTCACTGGTGCAATCCATTAGACAACGAATAAACATTCAGCATCCCTAAAGATCGATCATGTTCGGTAGTCCAATAGCAAGCCAGTATTTAAAAAATCTGCAGTACTTTATTGAAAAATCTTAAAATCCAAAAAAAGATATGATCAAACATACAATCCAAACACATGAACTGCAATAATCAGTTCAGGTAAAGAACGGCCGACGCGTTTCTGGCCTGTGCACATTAATTTGTTGTACAATCTTATTTTTATTGTTTTATTATTTATGTTAATTATTTTTTTCTACACCTTTTTATGTTTTTTACTTTTTAAAATCCTATGAAGGGATAACGGTTTCACATTTTTTTTTACACTTTTTTTTTATTCACATATGCTAATACATTATAATCTGTGTAAATTTGACACAGGCAGCAATCGGGGCAGCACACAGTCTGCCATGATTGCTGGCTTTTTACACAGACAGCCCTGGGCTACTCTAGGTCCCCAGGGCTGACTGTGTAACCATTTCCCAGGCTTTGTTGGGTCTGCAATCATGAACTGTGGCAATCAAAGGGTTAAGTGCTGGGGAGCGGAGCTTTCCCACGCTCCCCGGTGCTTGTAGGATCTGTGCTGGAAACAGGGCTGTGATGTACAGCCCCGATCTCTGCGCTGCAAACCCCGATATCTGCAGCTACGTCAAAAGACATTGCTGCAGATAAACATCCTGCACCGCCTGATGTCAAAAGTAGGCGGGCGGTCGTTAAGGAGTTAACTCATATCTTTGGCGCATAGCATATGTCTCATACCTTTGCCTCATTGCTTTGTCTCATAGCATTTCTTTGTCTCATAGCTGTGTCTCATAGCATATCTTTGTCTCATATCTTTAACGCATAGTTTATCTTTTACGCATATCTTTGGCTCATTCAAAAGTGTCGGGCCTGGTGCAAATTTTGGTGTATGACAGTTCATACATCAAGAGAACAGGGCTATTAAAGTTTTTTTCTGCAAGATATGAAAAAAAAACAGATGCAGTCCCATTCATATATATTGCCCCAGGTTTGAAAGCCAAAAAGCACTGCATATCACCTCAAAAACACAATACTAACAGTGATGTTTGGAGCTTGGAACATCATGGTGTGGGGCTGTTTTTCAACATACGGCACTGGCAAACTTCATATAATTGAAAGATGAAGGGACAAATGTACTTGGACATTCTTGATACAAATCTGCTGTCCTCTACCAGGATGAAGACGAAATGAAGGTGGACATTTCAGCAAGACAATGATCCCAAACACACAACCAAGGAAACTCTCGATCGGCTTCAGAGAAAGAAAATAAAGTTGCTAGAATGCCCCAGCCAAACAACTGACCTGAATCCAATAGAAAATCTATGGAAGGAACTAAAACTGAGAGTTCATAGAAGGAGCCCATGGAATCTACAAGAATGTTTGTGTGGAAGAATGGGCCAAAATCCCACCTGAACAATGCATGCAACTAGTTTCTCCATACAGAAGGCATCTTGAAGCTGTCATCCCCAACAAAGGCTTTTGTACAAAGTATTAAATACATTTAATTAAGTGTGTTCAATACTTTTTCCCTGTGTCATTTCTTATTAATACACATGAGTTAATTTATGAACATATTTGGTATACTATTTTTGCCTGTGTGGATAGGATGGGTGGTTACCGACATCTGGTGAGAATTGCATGTCGATAGCACCTTTAGAAATAGTTTTACATATGGGTGAAATTCAACATGTGAAGCTCACTGATGAACAATTGCTAACACAAGCATCCACTAGGGGAGAAACTGGCTAGTAAATAAATGCATATTGGATAAGTATCAGTTCACACCAACATGCAGAAAAGCCACAATACCATAAGGGGAGGCTGTACAAATACAAAATAAGCACTCACACGCTAACTATCCATGAGAGGGGTGATTGTTAGTATTACAATTGCATATAGATAAGGTTTATATAGTGTGCCAATTATATAGTTGCATGTGGTGCACCATACTGGCTTACAACAAATTAATGATGCCCTTACTATTTGAACTGTTTGAGCAATTGTTCATCAATGAGCTGCAACCGTTAAATTTCCTTGTGTTTGTGTTTTTAAGTAAATAATGTCCCATTTTTCTATGATTTTTTTTGTAAATTGCTAGTAAAGTTAGTGTAGGGACTCGCAAGACAGTGAGGATCCCTGATGTGGGCTGTGAGCGTGTGTATTTTGACCAAAATATCAACTAATACCTCAAATTTTATATTTTCCAGTATGTATTTTTGCCCTAAATACTAAGGAGAAGAGGGTGTCAGTATTTTGTATTGGACATTTGGGCAGCCAGCCCAATCAAATAGTAAGAGCATCATCAATTGGTTGTAAGCCAGTATGGTGTACCACATGTAACTGTATAATTGGCACCGTTTGTATAGCCTTATCTACACGCAATTGTAATACTAGCAACTGCCCCCCTCATGGATAGTAGGCGTATGAGTGGTTGTTTATCAGTGCTTTTGCATTTGTGCTATCTCCCTTGTGTTGTATTGTGGCTTTTCTGCATGCTGGTGTGATCTGGTACTTATCCAATATACAGTTTTTTACTAGGCAGTTTCCCCCTTAGTGGATAGGTGTGTGAGCAATTGATCAGTGAGCTTCACCAGTTCAATTTCTTCCATGTAGCACTGGGGATTATATTGCCTCCTATTGGGAAAGGTTTTTATCCAGCCATGGAGCTGTGAGTGTGGTTATGTCCCATTTTTCTGTCAACTTTTGTTAGAAATAGATTTACTTTGAAAATTGGTGACACGTTTAAGACTTTTTTACCCACTGTATATCCAGTGACTATGCCATAAACAACAATAGGACACCCCTTTTACCTTCCAGCCTCCAAAGTCTTGTATGAATTTCAGCTCTATATAGAAAAACTTTAGCACTTTTTTCATATCTGCAAGATTTTGTTTTGTTTTTTTGTTTCAATGCTATCATACTCCATGTGGAATAAGCTTGTGATTAGAAACATATAGGCATAGTAATAGTGCTTATACTAGAAGTACTTAGACTTCATCATAAAGAGAAGCCACCAAGTAAATTAATAAATCGGTAAAGGCCATTATTTTTTAGTGTTTAACCATCAGAACATTTTACTGCTGTAAAGAGCTGTATTCACTCCAAAGCAGCCTACAAGAATGAAAAGTATACTTGAAATGCTATTATAGGCAGACTAAAGAACACTTAATGATGGCCCCCCAAAAAGAGATGACAGCTTGTGACTAAAACAGGAGCAGGAAGTGGTTTAGTGTTCTGCTTCCCACACAAAAGATGATCTTGGTACTTTAATGAGCACGGACATGACCATTGCTATGAAAGGACTCAGACTTTAAAAGGCCGATGAGATAGTTTTGAGGATTGTAACATCCAGCAAGATGAGAATTGGAAGAGTTAAGTGTGCTGAGTGAGTGTAAAGGTATGGGAGGGAGAAGAGGAGGAAAGCTTTGGAGAGATGGACGAGTGCTACACAAAAGGAAATGCAATTTATTTACGAACAATAACTGAGTAGCAGAACAGCTCTGAACAAGATAAGGAGCCAAAGCTAAAAAAGCCATTGTGTATCCAGAGATAACAAACTATTTACTTGGTCCAGCAGGGGAATGTTTAGTGTGGCTTAGAAGAACACTTATTCTGTAATATTCTCAAGCCGATAAAGCCTGGAGAGCCCCAAAACTTTTATTATTGTGATTATTATTACAACAACTATTTGTATTATTATTGTTATTCAGAACATTGCAAGTCACGGCTGGGCGCCAGGCTCTGCGGCAGCTATGTACAGATAGTACAGCGGTAATCATTGGCTTTTATAGAAGAAGCACACCACAGCTCTGACCTGCTGGTTCCTTCCTAAAGAATCCGGGCAGTCGTAATTTCAATATGTTGCATCTTGCTTTAAATACAGAGAATTTTCTTCCACCCCCTTCTATGCATAATTGGTCAGAAACAATTCCCTGCGGACTATTTTGCGTGCACACATATAGGACACCTTTGTTGACACACGGCAGTTCTAGGACCAACAGCAACTTGCTTTCAAAAGCTAGCACAGCGGATTCTATGAATCAAGCAGGTTATAATAATGAGAATGGCAAACATGAAACAAAACAAAGATGTGGAAAGGATCTGATGGTGTGGCGAAAATTGGATAACAATTTGTGGTGCGATAGGAATAAGTAACTGTCAAATACTTTGAATACATACATTCTGGTGCTCATTCAATAAAAAAGTTCTTACTTCAAGTTTGTGGAAGTATTTTAGAGAATTGAGTCACATTTAGATTGCATCAAGTCATTTCAGGGCCCCATAAAGAAAAAGCATCCGGGTCCCCCAGCCATTACCAGTTCCTAGCTAGCACCATATCAGTGGTTCTTTTTTTTATATTTTGATCAGGGACCCATTCAGGAGTAAGGCCAATAGTGCCCTGGTGGCACCCGTAATCGGTTGTAGATTGGCTTTTTCTCACCCAGTACTCCTCACATCTAACTTTATAAAAATTTTCTATATTTTTATCAGTCAATAGGGTAGAACAGAACATCATAAAAGGCAAGTATAGTTAGGTGCCAGAGATATGATGCCGTGGTTAGATATATAGGGTGACATGTAGCAGCTAGAGGGGCCAACAGGTGGGCAGTCAACACCCCACCAGGTGGTGCAAAGTTCCCTGCGGAAGATGACCAAGGGCGATGACATCGAGTTTTACCTGGGAACCTTTGAGCGGCTAGTGGAGAGGGAGCAGCGGCCTGTGAACCAGTGGTTGGATGTCCTGGCCCCCTTCCTAATGGGAGAACTGAATAAGGCCTACTTCGACCTATGGGTCCAGGATGCCAAGGACTACGCCAAACTGCGAGGGGAGATACTGGCCCAACTGGGGGTGCAAGCCTGGGTGTTTGTTCCTGCCAAGCCCACAAGGTCCCAGATGTACGACCTGTTCCACCTTACCAACATGTGGCTGCAGCCGAAGACTCTCACACCTGCTCAGGTGGTTGAGCGGGTGGTCTGTGACCATTTTGTTCGGCCCTTTCCATAAGGCTCCAGTGGTGCGTGGATGAACTGGTCACGGTTGTGGTGCGATACAGCACTACTGAGGAGTTCCTGCAGGTCCTACATCCACATGGAAATCCGCAGACCTCCACCTGCGGTTAGACTATTCTTGTCCCAAAAGGGGGGTCACGGTTAAGCGGAAGAGGGGAGAGGCCACCTACCCCAA
This sequence comes from Phyllomedusa bahiana, assembly GCA_025379985.1. Classification (NCBI taxonomy): domain Eukaryota; kingdom Metazoa; phylum Chordata; class Amphibia; order Anura; family Hylidae; genus Phyllomedusa; species Phyllomedusa bahiana. The sequence goes on from JAODAL010009022.1 coordinate 83,253, forward strand.
AAAGGGACCCTGTTTCTAAGGCCTGGAACCCATAGTCTGCTGGCGGTGTCGAGAACTGGGACACGTTGCCCAGGTAGGGAGGAAACCATGGAATGTGGCGTGGGGAGGCTTACCTCCTGGTTTGCACGGCCATCTTACTCCATTCGGGTTGCTGCTGAGGTGGACCAACGAGAGTGCACTGTCACTGTGAATGGACATTCGGTGCAGGCCGTCCTGACCTCAGGGAGCTTGGTGACCCTAGTGCAAGCCCAACTGGTGAACCCGGACCAGCTACACGCACGCCGAATAGGGGTAGTGTGTATCCATAGTGACACCAAGGACTACCCCACTGCCATACTTGCAATAAAAACTGCCTGTGGGGTTACACAACATGAGGTGGCCGTTGTGGCAAGCTTACCCCATAGGGCAATTATTGGCTGTGACTTCCCCTTGTTTTGGGATTTGTGGGGGAATAAAAACAAGTGCATGTATGATGTTGTACCACCTGTAAGGAACGTATGCCACACTGGTGAACATGTAGAACCAGTGCTATTTCCATTGTCGGTCCTGGCGGAAGACCCAGAGGAGACCCCCCTCTGAGTTAGAACTCTCCTCTTTGCCAGTTTTTAGAGGGAATTTTGACACAGAACAATTGAGTGACCCTAACCTCGTTAACGCTTGGAAAAGCGTAAGGGTCATTGATGGTAGACTCCACGAACCAGGTGAGGAGTTGGTGTACCCTCACTTCGCCATACATAATAACCTCCTGTACAGGGCGAAAAAGACACCAGCAGAGGTGGTGGAGCAGTTGGTGGTACTCAGGACCCATGTCCGTATGGTCCTGGAGCTAGCCCATTCCCATATGTTGGAGGAACATTTGGGGGCAGAGAAAACTAGGGAGCGGGTGGAGCGGAAATTCTACTGGCTCGGCATCTATAAGGCAGTGGAGGATTTCTGTCAATCTTGTCCGGAGTGTCAGGTCCAGGCCTCTAGACCCCATTTCCGAAGCCCAATGGTTCCTCTATTATTATAAAGGTGCCATTTGAACAGATTGGCATGGATCTGGTTGAGCCCCTCCCTAAGTCGACCAGAGGACATCAGTATATCCTAGTGATATTGGATTATGCCACCCGCTACCCTGAGGCCATACCCCTCAGAAACACCTCCTCCAAAGGGATAGCTAAGGAGCTCTTCTATTTGTTCACCCGTACAGGGATCCCAAAGGAGATCCTGACAGATCAGGGCACTCGATTTATGTCTATAGTGACCAAAGAGCTGTGTCGCCTGCTAAAAATTACCCACCTACGAACCTCCGTGTACAATCCCCAGACCAATGGTCTGGTGGAATGCTTTAACAAGACCTTAAAAGGGATGTTAAAAAAGGTGGTGGACAAGGATGGAAGCGATTGGGATCGCCTGTTACCCTATCTGATGTTCTCCATCTGGAAAGTCCCGCAGGCATCCATGGGGTTCACTCCATTCGAGTTGCTATATGGGAGACATCCCTGAGGGCTCCTGGACATAGTCAGAGAGACCTGGGAACAAGAAGAAACCCCTTACAGGAAAGTCATTGAGCATATAGCCGACATGCAGGATAGGATTGCTGCAGTTATGCCCATTGTAAGGAGGAACATGCAGCAGGCCCAATAAGCCCAGGCCCGGATTCACAACAGGTTCAGATCCTTTCAGCCAGGGGACAGGGTGCTCGTATTTGTCCCGACCGTAGAAAGTAAATTTCTATCCAAATGGCAAGGCCCTTATGAGATCTGCAAAAGGCTGATTGAGGTGAACTACAAGGTGTTCTAGCCAGGGAAAAGAAAGCCATACCAGATATATCATGTCAACCTCATCAAACCCTGGAAGGACCGAGAAAGTCTGGTGGCTGCAAAGGACATCAAGGAGGTCCCAAACAAGGAGTTACCCCCTGTCCACATCGCAGAGTCCTTATCAGAGGTCCAGAGGCAGGAGGTCAGGGAATCCCTCAGAGGAACCAAGGGGTCTTCTCTGAACTACCCGGCTGGACAGACGTCATTAAACATGACATTGTCACGGAGCCAGGTCAAAAGGTACGGTTAAGTCCGTACAGGGTACCAGAAGCCCAGAGACAAGCCATCTCAGAAGAGGTGAGAAAGATGATAGCCCTGGGGTCATAGAGAAGTCCCAAACTGGATGGTCAAGTCCAATCATGATTATTCCTAAGCCGGATGGCAGCTTGCGGTTCTGTAACGACTTTCACAAGTTGAATGAGGTCTCCAAATTCGATGCCTACCCCATGCCAAGGGTCGATGAGCTGATCGAGAGGTTGGGACCTGCGAGGTATATGACCACCTTAGACCTCACAAAAGGGTATTGGCAGGTTCCAATCACAGATGAAGCCAGGGAAAAAACTGCGTTTTCCACCGCGGAGGGACACTTCCAGTATGTCGTTCTTCCCTTTGGTTTACATGGGGCTCCTGCGACCTTTCAGAGGTTAATGGACATCATCCTGCAGCCGCATAAAGATTACGCAGCCGCATAGCTAGATGATGTGGTAATCTACAGTGCCGATTGGGATTCCCATCTGGTTAAGGTGCAAGCAGTCCTAAACGCGATAGGGGTCGCTGGTTTAACAGCCAATCCACACAAATGTGCAATAGGGCTAGAGAAGGCTCACTACCTCGGGTACAACATCGGCCGAGGGATCATCAAACCCCAAGCAGACAAGCTTGAATTGGCCTCAACCTGTGCCCAAAAAACAGGTTAGAGCCTTCCTGGGCATTGCAGGCTACTACAGAGGGTTTGCCTCAATAGCTGCCCCTCTCCCAGACCTCACTAAGGGAGCAAAGTCCACCATGGTAAAGTGGAATCCAGAGGCCAAGCAAGCCTTCCAAAACCTCAAGGAGGTTCTATGTAAGAGGCCTGTACTAATCACCCCTAACTTTAGAGAGGAATTTCTGGTACAGGCAGATGTCTCAGAGGTGGGCTTAGGGGCAGTCTTGTCTCAAAGGGTTAATGGGGAAGAGCACCCCGTCGTGTAACTTAGCCGGAAGCTGTTGGCAGCAGAAAAAGATTACTCGAATGTAGAGAGGCAATGTCTGGCCCTAAAGTGGGCAATCGAGTCACTAAGATATTACCTGGTGGGAAGACAATTTAGGGTGATCACTCCCCATTAAAGTGGATAGCCTAAAATAAAGGAAAGAATGCGAGGGTGACCCGGTGGTTCCTGGCCCTAGAGGTCTTCAAATTCTGTGTGAAACCCCGTCCTGGGTCCCAACAAGCCAAAGCAGGTGCGTTATCAAGGGTGCACAGTTTCAGGGCACAAGGTGCTCTGTCCCACAGGTCTAAGCAGAGGTGGGGGATATGTAAGGTGTCAATAGCAGGAAGGGTGTATAACGGAGTATATGTCCCGGCCAGGGTCCTTGCATGCACCTTCTGAAGTCCAGACACATGTCACCAAGGTAAGGAGCCTTGGTGGAATGAAAGGCCAAAATTAGACAGGTGTCGACAGTACAGATTGTCGACATACGTTTAGTAGGTTGGTACGGCTCCCAGTCATTCCCGGGTCGGCCTTTCATTGGGAGAAAGCATAGAGCAGGGTGGCTGTTTTACTGCCATTTTTATATCCTCTGCACATCATGTTTATATTTTTGCAATAAAGTAAAGCTCCACTGTTACCGCTGGTGCTGGATCGCATTTTTTGCAAGTCTGCCTTTCAGTATTTGTCCTGCGACTGAGGACTAGCATCTGTGCAAACCAGGCTGGAAAGGAGCGAAAGGAATCCCACAGGTGCTACATGTGGCAATCAAGGTGAGCCCTGGAACTGTTTTTGTTGTTGTTTCAATGAACTTGCTTACTCCCCATGTTCCACTCCAGGATTTGCCTGGCCTTTATAAGTCAGCAGGTAAGGTGACTAGGTGTGGCTACAACCCCGCAGACTACCTTTGAGGCTAGGGAGGAGACATGCTGGGGGAACCAGCAGGGCTGTTACACATTTGCTGAAATACTTACAAAGTGATCGTGAGTATTGCTCTGTTAGTCAGAGTTCAGATGAGCAGGTTTTTGTTTTGGTTATGTTCTGCATGCCTTGCACCTGTTTTGTTACCTGAGTTGCCATTTAATAAAGAAATACAGAGGACCTGTATTTACACCCGAAGATCTGTCTCTGTCGCTGCCTGAAGATAAAACGTGTGCCAAGATCCCAGAGCTTTAAACGCTCACAATATATACTGTGACAGACAAACTCCAGGTCACAGGTTTCTGCCACTGGGATGTGTACAGCAGGAGACCTGCAAGATATGGGTTACCAAGTTATTTGCCTTCTGTGAGTTAAGCCAGCAGTTTGGCATCATTAACCATGGGAGACTGACAGATGTGGTATTTAGCTGCTTAGAGGTTAATCCAGACCAGGTTCTACCATGGCTTAGGCTATATCTACACAGCTAATGTTAAAATACCGTCGAAAATCTGAGGGTATTTTAATATCACTATACCGCGGTTTTTGGCATGGATTTGAGCAAAAAAATGCGATCTGTTTTCTGATTTGCCGCTGGCCTAGTATATTGATTGTAAAGAAATCTGCCGAGAATCCACTGTAATATAGAACATGTTTTATCTTCTGGTGGAGGGCCGGCGGTTTAGAAATCTGATAGTAGAAAATCTGTGTCGTGTAGACTACAGTACAGATTTTCTATTGCACTCTATGGGCACTGGTTACAGTCGGATTGTCGGCAGATTCTAAATACTGAATCCGCTGAAAATCCAACCAGAAACCAGTGCGGTGTACACATAGCCTTACAGACCTATCAAAAACCTGTTCCTTCAGCACACCAAAGGGGGTGTGATTAGCTATTGAGAAGTTTGGGGCAACAACAGAACTGAGCTGATTCCCTCCCAGACTTGATGAAAGCCTATACCAAGCTGGTGAGAGTAATATACCAGTGGTAGCTGATGAAGATTAAGTGTATGTTTGTGGTGCTAAGTAGTAGACTCAGACCATAGGGAGGGACTCTATAAGTGTTGAATTAGTGGTTAGATTGCCTAGGGATTTTGTGTTTACTGTACGTTGACCTTGAAGTGTGTGAAGATTGGAGAATAAAGCTGGCTTGTTGTCAGAGTGATGTATCATGTGCCATAACTGTTCTACCAAAGGACGGGGATCTCTGAGCTAAAGTGGATTACCGTAATGACTGGGACGTATTCCAGCTGTAATTCGCACAGTACAGCGCAAAATTACAGACTGAAATATGTCCCATTTTAAGCCGTGTGAACATAGCCTTAGTCTCATAAAACATTCATACATTTATATGTATATACAGTATGTAGTTGGTATGAAAGGTATCTTAAATTTTTGATTTCCAATTCATTGTATACATGGGTTTCAGTATGGGCATAACTAGAGAAGCCTGGCCCCCTTAGCAAACTTCTGGATGGGCCCTACCCCGCCAGCCCCTCCCCGACCACAAACATTTACAAGTGCCATGTTAATAATAGTTATGCAGTAACTAGATAATACAAAGAGCAAGTACCTCACCATACATATTACCATCATACTGCTACCAAACAAATGCCAATATATTAAGACCAACATTACCAATAACACTACTACATACGGACCTGAATATAGCGCCAGAACATGACCCCAAATTACCACCACACAGTGACTGAATAATACCGCTAAACTATTACTGAAAAAGATCAGTATACAAAGACCAATATTACCACCATACAGTAACCATATAGTGGTATATACCAGTGTACACAAGTACCCTACAGACTGTATATTACCTCCATACAGTGCCCATATAGTATATACCAGTGTACACAGGCTCTGCAGATTGTATATTACCACAATATAATGACCATATAGTGGTAAATCAACAAAATTAACTAAGGTCGCCAAAGTAGCAAAGACCTTAGAAACCCCCCTCCACCCACGCCCCTCGCAATATGGTGATGCCCCCCTGCTCACCAATATAATACAGATCACAGGGGCAGCCTCCCAATTTTTATGCAACCCCCCCCAGATGCAGGTCTCTTAATATAATACAGATGCCCAGATTCAACCCCCACCAATATAATAATAATAATAATAATAAAAAATAATATTTAAAATAATAATCTTTAAATTTATATTAGCGCCAACATATTTCGCAAGCACTTTACACAATGTAGAGGGTATAATTACAGACAAAAGACAGACATTACACAGTGAAAGCTTACTTACAGGTGAGAACACAAGGTGGTGAGGGCCCTGCTCGCAAGAGCTTACAATCTAAGAGGTGCTGAGGGAAACAAAGGGGAGAGTTGCTAAATTTACAATGACCCAGCCATGCTTTATAAATATGGGGAGTTTACATAAAAATTTGGTGAACTGCCATCATGACTGTAATCTATTACAGAAGTTGCTGTGAGTGCCTAGTGTAGGAGTGACAAATGGTGTTATAGAAGGTGGGGGTTAACAATTAGTGGTTTTTGGTAGCCTCCTGAGAAAGATGTGTTTTCAGGACACCTTAAAACTGCGAAGGCTGGATTGTGCCTGATGTACGTGGTAGGATGTTCCAGAGAATGGGTGCAGCACGTGCAAAATCTTGAAGATGGGCATGGGAGGTTCGGATGATTGTAGTCTGTAGTTTGATGTCCGTAGCTGAGCGGAGAGAGCGGGCAGGGTGGTAGACAAAGATGGGGGAGAAGATGTTTTGGGGGTGCAGCACTGTGGAGAGCTTTATGAGTGAGAGTGATTAGTTTATGCTGTATTCTGTACTGGATGGGCAACCAGTGCAGTGACTGACACAGGGTAGAGGCATCAGTATAGCGGCTGGAGAGAAAGACAAGCCTGGCTGCTGCATTCAGGATAGATTGGAGAGTTTACAGAGAGGGAGACCGATAAGCAAGGAGTTACAGTAGTCAAGACGAGAATGAATAAGAGCAACAATGAGAGTTTGAGTTGTTTCCACAGTGAGAAAAGGACGGATTCTGGAGATGTTCTTGAGGTGCAAGTGACAGGAGCGGGCAAGGGATTGGATATATGGGGTGAAGGTCAGATCAGAGTCTAGAATAACCCCAAGACATCGGGCCTGCTGCCTAGGTGTTATGGTGATGCCACACACTGAGAGAGAAATAGCAGATGGGGGTTGGTTAGTAGATGGGGGAAAAACAAGAAGTTCGGTTTTGGTGAGGTTTAGTTGGAGATAGAGAGAGGACATGATGTCAGAGACAGCGGACAGACAGTCACTGGTGTTTTGTAGCAGGGCAGGAGTGAGGTCTCGGGAAGAGGTGTATAATTGAGTGTCATCAGCGTAGAGGTGGTACTGGAAGCCAAATCTACTGATGGTTTGGCCAATGGGGGCTGTATAGATTGAGAAGAGGAGTGGACCAAGAACTGACCCCTGAGGGACCCCTACGGCAAGAGGGAGAGGAGAGGAAGTAGAACCTGCAAATGAGACACTGAAGAAGCGGTCAGAGAGGTAGGAAGAGAACCAAGCGAGAGCAGTGTCCTGAATGCCAATGGTGCTGAGCATGCTGAGGAGAAGATCAGTTCTCCGCAGACACAGAACCCCCAATATTATACAGGACCCCCCAGACACAGCCCGCAAACATATCACAGCCCCCGCAGACAGAGCACCTCCTAATATAACACAGCTTACAACTAATATAATGCAGGTCCCCAATAAAATACTGCCCCCATCAAGACATAGCACCCTCCTTATATAATAAACAGTAGACCTCACAGACACAGTCCCTCAATATAATACAGCCCCCCCAAGACACAGCCCCCTCAATATAAGATAGACCTCCCAGACACAGCTCCTCAATATAAGACAGCCCAACAAGACACAGCTCCCTCATTATATAACATAGACCCCCCAGACACAGCCGCGCAATATAATACAGTCCCCACGGCACAGTCCCTCTTTATATGATATAGATGCCTCAGGCAAAGCCCGCCAATATAATAAAAACCTAAAAGACACAGCTCTCCCCACTATATAATACAGGCCCCCCCTAGACACAGCCCACCCCTTATATAATATAGACCCCCCCCCCCCCAGACACAGCCCTCCAATATAATACAGCCCACCTTAAGATACAGCCCCCCTAGACTCAGTCAACCCTTTATGTAATAGAAACATCCCCCCCTCCTAAAAATATAGCCTTTTTATTCATATATGGTAAGATTCCACTTTTTGCATTCAAACTTCCTGCTTGTTGGAGTGTCAGTAGTTCTCCAGCATCTCTTTCCTACAACTCCCAGACTGCATTGCAGTTGTAATCTGGGACTTCCCTCCATCGTTATTACTTCTAGGATTTATGTGCTGACAGTGTATAATCCCCCCAGCTTTATACTTGCAATCATCAGTATCATGGCTGCACCTTTGTGCTGGGACTCACGAGTCACTGTGTAAAAAGCTTATAGAGCTGTCAGAATGCAACACAACTGCCCAGCTTTGTACTGCTACCTGCCAGTTAAACAGTTCCCCCTCATCTGTAATTACTGCTGCTGACTTTTATTTCCTTTCAAACTAAAAGCTGAAAGGAGTGAATTCCCTCATTGCTGCGTCCAGATTGTTCTATGTTCAAGTCATGCCCACTACAGGGGAATGTTCTTGAGCTGAGCCTGGCTTTAGCACACCCACAGAGTGTGATGTAACATTCGTTCAGGTAGAAGCAAAACCAAGTGATCAATGAACATCACATGTTTTGCAGTGGGTATGAATAACGAAGTTTCATATAATACAGTTGTAATCCCTATTAGAAATAAAAAGAGAATCCCTTTAAGTTTGTAGCTGGAACATTTAAAAATGAGAAATAGTTCAAAAAGACATGAAATCTTTTACAACCAATTGTGCATACATACAGCTAGGGCCGAGACTCCTTTGAGCAACATAATGTAGCAGACACATAATCTACTTTTTAAGAAACATCCACACCCTCTTGGGAATAGATTTTTCAACTCCATATATAGATGTGATCGTTTTTATGAATATGATATATTTTTTCAAATGGATTTATATTCAATTTCTTTCCTTTAAACTTTTCTTGAATACCTATAAATGTGACCAGTACAAGTGTCAAGCTTTAGGAAGTAAAAATGATACCTAAGTCCTGCTTCTATTGTGCTTATGTATATTGCCAAGACTTGTTTATTATATTTGTTTTTTACATTTCAGAAACTCCCTGAAATCTACACTTGTTCCATATATTTGGTGTGTTGACTTTTTTTTTTCTGTTGTGAGTAAAGAGGCATTTGGCCTTGTAGTGAGGAAAGCTGAGCTGTAATCACAAGGTCCTCCTTGATTCTTGCCTAAAGCAATATAAAATACTAAAGCCTATATGTGCAAGGGAGAGATCCTGCCCTTAATTACTTCTGCTGTGAGCAAAAATCAAATACTGTGACCTTGTGTTTTCCATAGCTATAAAATAATGCACTGTACACAGTAAAATTCTCAAACTATTTTAACCTAAACTGTACCAGTGTGGCAAATATATTCAGTTATTGTCAAGCCAAGTAATCTTATGCTGCTGTTGTCGAGATTCAAAAAATGAAGTTGATTTGTTAAAGACAGAAGCAATGTAAAAAAAAAATAAGTTTTGATCTTTACATTTGTAGCAAACGTTTTATACAAACCGATGTCAAGTCAATACTAAAACATCACTAAGTATTATTTATGACTGAAGAACAGGCATGGGGACCATCACCACACAGGTTAAAGGGGTGGCCATAAAATTCTTAAAATACTTATCTGAGTCTTTATCTTTGTCACGGTCCATACCGCAGTCCCCGTTCTGGACCGCATGGCCGTGTTTCTTCCTCTGTCCTGTCCTTACGCTGCGGCCTCTACTGCGAACCGCGGACGTGCCATTGTTCCTGTGCCAGATCCTGTTACGTTGCGGTTGTCACTGTGAACGCTCTTGTCGCCGCTGCTTACCCATTTGCGGTTGCTGTGCGGCTTTTCCCTTACTGGCCATGCTGCCCCTTCATCTTGGCTGCTGGCCAATTTCCTTGTCACTCTATAGAGGGCGACAGCCACATTGTGCTCTCATTTATTCCCACAGTGTGCAGCGGGGTTTGGCTTCCTCTTCCAATCCCCTTCCACCTGCATGGTTATAAGCCTGCTTCTCCCACACTCCCTGCCTGATCCTTGCTATGGTTGTTAGTGGTCATTTGTGTTAATGTGGTTTTGCTGCCCTTGTGGGATCCTACATCTTGTTTGTTGGTCTGCTGCCATGTGTCTGTCTGAGTCTTTGTCTGTGAGTTTCCAAGTCATGTTTTTAGGTCAGTGTTCTTGCCATGTTTCTGCTGGTTGCCTTGTAAATTCATGCTTCAGTTCCTAGCCAGTGTGTTAGCTTGTGTATCTGTTTTGTTTCCTGTCATGCTGTTGGTCTTGTGTGCTGTGTATGTTTTGCACCTTGATCCCCGCCTAACCTTCTACCTTGGCGTCCGTTTGGCCTTTATGTCTGTTTAGTTCTGTCTCCTATCTCTTTTGTTCTCTACCTGCATGTCTCTACACTTAGTCTGTTGTATCATTGTCCCGATTCCTGTTAGTGTCTAGCATTGGCACTTTTGCCACTGCCAGGGATTGCTTTGAGGTTGCACTTGGCGGCTGTCAGGGAGCCTTTCTCACCATCAAAAGCTCTGTAAAGATGCCCGACAGCCACTTAGTTATGCCCCCTCGGAGCAAGTACGGCCGTGGTCATGGGGGTCCACTACCTGCTTTACCCGCTCACTTGTTACAATCTTGCTCTGATGTTTTCTGTGCTAATTTTTACATATATTGTGCTGCATGTAACCTCCCTTCTCTGCAGCTGAGCAGCATTTCCTGTTTGAAAGCTGTTTCATCTTGCTATGTTAGAGAACATGGCCCAGGATTCTTTGCTGTGCTTTGCCTACCTTTCTCCCTTTCAATCCCAGCCTTATTGCACTGCCCCATTTCCTCTCTCAGGTTGAAATCCTTGGTAGAACTGAAAGGCTGCCCTAAAAAAAAGCCAAACCCGTTGGTTACCATATTTCCTGGATTCAACACAGAAATGCTTCCTGTGGATTCAGACACTTTGAACATTCCTCAAAAAACAGTTAATTCAGAAAAGCAAAAAGCCAGCAGAAAATGTTAGAAAAGTGCATTACAAAAGAAAGAAGAACTATTATATAGAGATCTTGTTCTACTGGACAACCCCTTTAAGAAGTTGTTTATATTGCTTTCTCTGTGTGTACAGTTGCAAGGGTGCCACAGAATTCTGGGGTGCCAAAAGCTTGTAAACCAGTTTTTTAGGTGATGTACAGCACTTTTATTCAATTTCTTTATGTACAGAGCTATTATTTTGTTATGTATGGAGATATTATTTGAGCACTGTATGGTGGTATTTTCTTAAGCTTTGTGCGACACTGTTACTTAAATGTGCTGAGTGGACCATCAATCTTATTGAATCACTTATTTATTTTTTAATGGATATCCGTCAATTTTTAGACATGCTCAAAAATAGAGAAATGATGATATATTCATATTTGTCAAGACAAAATTGTCCATCCAACACTTTAAGTACATGTTGAGACCATGGTGACTAGCTGGGAAAAAGCTGGGCGGCGAGCCAATGGATACCTGTGCAAAGTTTCAAGGAGATTACCTTCTCTTTGTTAAGCATGATATGGAGCTAAAAGGAGGCTCTTTTGTGAATCATTATTAATGGAACTCAGTGAATTAATTTTTTATCTGTTGGAGCACTAACAAAAATAACACTATTACTTAGCCACTGTACAGTTTTTTATTTTTACAGTGTATAGTGATGGCAGCATTATTCTTTAGGCAACTGTTTGAAAATGTAAATTATCCAGCATGACTTTTAAACACTATACGGTGTGGCACTACTAACTAGGCAACGTATAGTATTGTTATTTGCATGCCCTTTTGCACACTGCATTTGTATTTGCACACCACACATGACATCATCTAATATATGTCCAGACTCAAATGCCAGGCACGACTTATAAATTAGGGGGCGTGATAGCATGCAAACAATAAAGACCACTAACTGCATCAAATTTCATGCAAAAGAAAAATATGAACTCAAAAAATTTCAATTTTTTTAAATCAACACATTAAAACTTTACAGGTACAAGGAATCTTCTGAGAAAATGCTAACAAAAGCAACACAGTTTGGCTATACCTAGTCATTACAAATAGTGTTGCGTTTCAAATTTAGGTCAATATCAAATTTCAACAAAAAAAATGTTGAAAATTGACCCTAACACTAAATTGAACTTATAATTGTGGTTAGAGTTTTTACTTTACTTACATTTTAGCATTGTTTCAGGTCCCGCATTGCTCCAAACTTTGTGTTATTCCTACTATGGCACCACTTCCGGTGCAACATCTGGTATCACTTAAATCAATCCTATTTTTTGGAAATCAGAAATGACATGCAATGTCCATCGTTATATTGTGCAAGAATAATATAACAAAAAAGCTATAAAAATTTGATATCCCAATAATTGTTTTGACAAGCAGAAATAAGGTAATGTCTTATGAATGCTGCACTGTAAATGGCCTAATATTTGAAAGTGAAAAAAAAAAAAAAAAACAATGGTGTGATTGTTCCTGTTCAACCCGCTACCGTCCTTTTCCCAGAAACTTTTATAAAAGTTAGTCAATAAGTTATTGCGGCTAAAAGGTGGCACTGAAAATTACAAATGTTAAGGGCTCATACAGCTACATCTACAAAGTTGGGGCAGTATTACTTAGGATTACTGAGTAAAAAGCAGAGTAAATCCTGACTGGACTCCTTAAAAGACAGTTGGAGTCCTGCTTATTCCACCATCATATAACCCTATATATCACAGAGCTCAGCATCTCTCCTCTGTTGAATAACCCTATATATCACAGAGCTCAGCTTCTCTTCTCTATCATATAATTCTCTATATAACAGAGCTCAGCTTCACTCCCTCTATCATATAACCCTATATATCACAGCGCTCAGCTTCTCTCCTCTATCATATAACTCTCTATATAACAGAGCTCAGCTTCACTCCGTCTATCATACAACGCTATATATCACAGAGCTCAGCTTCTCTCCTCTATCATATAACCCTATATGTCACATAGCTCAGCTTCTCTCCTCTATTAAATAACCCTATATATCACATAGCTCAGCGTCTCTCCTCTATCATATAACCCTATATATCACAGAGCTCAGCTCCTCACCTCTATCATATAACCCTATATATCACAAATCTCAGCTTCTCTCCTGTATCATATAACCCTATATATCACAGTGCACAGCTCGTCTCCTCTATAATATAACCCAAAATATCACAGAGCTCAGCTTCTCTCCCTCTATCATATAACCCTATATATCATAGAGCTCAGCTCCTCACCTCTATCATATAACCCTATATATCACAAATCTCAGCTTCTCTCCTCTATCATATAACCCTACATATCACACTGCTCAGCTCCACTCCTCTATCATATAACCCAATATATCACAGAGCTCAGCTTCTCTCCCTCTAACATATAACCCTATATATCACAGAGCGCAGCTCATCTCCTATATCATATAAAACTATATATCACAGAGCTCAGCTCCTATCCTCTATCATATAAACCTATATATCAAAGAGCTCAGCTCCTCTTCCTCTATCATATAGCCCTATATCACAGAGCTCAGCTTCTCTCCTCTATCATATAACCCTATGTATCCCAGAGCTCAGCTTCTTTCCTCTATCATATATTCCTATATATAGATTATAAGTAGTGCTAAAACAACAAAAAGGTGTGGGGAGACAAAAAGTACAGCTCCTTGTGTAGTACAATTTGGCAAGCAGAAGCAGTAATTAATTATTAGTTCTGCTCACCTGGGTGAGTTATACAAATGATATGGTACAACTCATATGAAGACATATGGTAATAATTGCATCCACATGGATATGGTCCGATTCTTCTGTAGGTGTATCTACTAGTAAAGCAGCCTTACTCTTAAAAAAACACCCGACTGCTTGCACCAAAAGACTTTCGGGGAATAATATAACAATGCAAAAAGAGACAATTTGTCCTTAGGATTAAGAGTAAAAAGGCACTTATGTCACCCTATATGTCACAGAGCTCAGCTTCTCTCCCTCTGTCATTTCGTGCTCTCAGAAAAGGCAGTAAAAACCACCTAACAAGATCCCTTTAACACCTTTTCGACATTGGACGTACCTGTACTTCTTGGCGAAAAGTGACTTCCCACAAATGACATACAGGTACGCCCTGGACATCGTGCGGGCTCTCAAGCGGGGCCCGCACGATCGCAGAATGGGACCAGCTTTATTTTACAGCTCACCTCATGTTGTGTTGCCTGTGTCCAGAGCTCAATCCTGATTGCGGCAGCTTAGGTAAAGACAGAGGGAGAGAGCATCCACTCCTCGGTCTTCATCAACATTGTCACAATGGAACAGTGGATACCAATAGATTCCCTAGCAGCCTGGAGGCCTAACAAAGGCTTCTGGGCTGCCTGTGACATCACTATGCCTGGCCATGCTCTGTACACAAACACAAAAAAGTACGAATATTTGGCATTGCCGCGTGCATAACAACCTACCCTATAGATCTCTCACATTATTTAACCCACAAGGTTAACACTGTAAAAAAATACTCATGGAATTGTGATGTTTGTTCATCCCGCAGCACATAAAGTGGAATAACAAGCAATCAAAAACTAAATAATAATATAAATGTCAAAGTGGTACCAGTTAAAACATAAGTTTATATCGCAAAAAAAAAAAGCTTATACGTCTCACAAAATAAAAAAAAAATAAAATAAAAATAAAAAAAGTTATGGCTATCAGAATAAAGAGATGCATAAATATTGTTTTACACAATAAAGAACACTTTCCTTTTTTTTTAAAGCACTTCAACATAAAAAAAAACTATGTATAATACTATATTGGATATCGTTGTAATCATATCGACCCACAGAGAAAAACTAACTCGTCACATATACTGCATGGTGAGCGCTTTTAAAATAAAAAAAAATACTTCTAGGATTGCAGCATTTTCTTTACCCTGGCCTTCAAAAAACTAATTTAAAAGCGATCAAAAAGCCTTGTATCCCCAAAAATGATACCAATAAAAAAAGTCAACTCATCCTGCAAAAAACAGGCCTATACACATCTCTGTACACAGAGAAAAAAAAATTACTGTGGCAAGGCAAAAAATGTGTTTACTTTTTTGAGCAAAACTGTTTTTATTGTGTAAAAGCAGTAAAACAAAAAAAAAATACAAATTTGGTATTGTTTTTTAATCATATTACCTTGAGTAAAGTAGCATGTATTTATATCACAGTGACCCTTTTAAAAAATTTTGAAAACCCAGGTTTTGTTTTTTTTTTCAAACCCCACAAAAAACCCCTTTGGAAAATCCCGATCAAAGCTTATGTGCCCAAAAAGGGTCCCAATAAAAACCACAATCTTTAGCAAAAACAAGCCCTTAATCGCTCCTATACAGAAAAAAAAAAAGAAGCCCCTGCTTCTTTTCCCCCGGGAGTCGGTCCTTTCACTCACTTTTAGCGCGCTACTCTTCTGGAGTTTTGCCCCAGATACCCAAAATCCCATCAGCGTTACTCACCGCAATCATATGTGATTCCCACATGCATTATCTCCTTTTTTTCTCACAAATTATCTATTATGAAATGTATTGATAAAGGCTTGCACGCCGAAACGTAATTTTATTTTGACATTAAAATCCTTTTTCTCCTTAATATAATGTAAATAATGATTTTTGATATATTGACAATTTTTGATCAATTGATCCTATCTCCCCTTTTGATAAATTCTTTTTTTTTGCTTATCCATTTTGGTGTGCTGGGTTTCTTACTTTTGGATTCTTCTCCCGTTTTTATGATTGAGCACCGCCAGCGTGGATTAAGTGGGCCGTTCAATTGAAGTACGTTGAAAACGCATGCTCCCAAACTTCATTATACCACACTGGTGCCGATTGAGCTCTTCCCTGTGGTTGTTTCTTTTTTAGCTAACAGACTTATGACATAAAAACACAATTTTTTATTCATGCATTTCTATTGTGTAAAAGTATTAAAACATACGAAAAAATTATATAAAATTGATATCATTGTAATTGTACCAACCGCTTAGCAAAGGTATCCCATCATTAATAGTTTCCCCAGGAAAGCTTGTAAAATGAATACCCAAAGACAATGGAGGAAATTTTGTTTTTTCTCCCCATTTTCCTGGCCCACTGCTAGAAAAACTGTGGAACACCTGTATGCCCAAATTGCATAATACACCACATAAATTTTTCCCAGGGGGGAGTTGGGGGATTTCGGGAAAGGTTTTAACCTGTTTGGTATTTGGGGGGGCTTTGAAAATGGCATGGGAACCCCCCAAAATTGTGTTCCAAAAGCCAAATCCCTTTCCTCCCTTTTTTACGCCCCATGCGCCCAAGCGCAGTTTATCCCCAAATGGGGTATTGCCAAATTGGAAGAATTTGTGAAACGAATTTTGGGGTTTTTTTTTTTTTGGAAAAAAGGGGTAAATTTAGCAAAAAAATTTATATTTTTGAAAAAAAATGTTTTTTTCATTTTCTCAGCTAAGCAAAAAATTTTTGTGAAAAATTTGTGGGGTTGATTGTCTACACCTGAATTATTCTTTAAAGGGTGTATTTTTAAATAAGGGGTTTTTTTGGGGGTGTTTTTAAGTTTTGCCCCTTTTGGTGTCTGCAAACCTGAAATCCACTAAAAAAATTTGTAATGAAAATGAGGCCCATTTGCATTAGGGCCCTTCTTTTTTGAGGTTGTGTTTGACCCAAAATGTCCTAGGGCCACATATAAAAATATCTCGCCTAGAATTTTGAGTTGCATACCCCTGTTATCATCTACTGTGTTCCAGTGAATAATGGATAACAATTTTAAATCTGCAAAAAATAAAAAATAAATAAAATCTCTTTACCTCTTTTAAAATTTCTGTGAAAACCAAATGGGTTTAAAAACTTTTTAAAATTCAGTTTTGAATACTTTAAGGGGTGTAGTTTCTTAGATGGAGTCATATATGGGGGTATCTAACATAATGGCCCTTCAAAGCATGTCAGAACTGGACTCATTCCCCAAAAAATCTATGATGCAAATTTATAAAAAATGAAAAATTACTGCTAAATTTCTAAGCCCTCTATGTAAGGAGCCCCAGTACCTACAGAGAAAGACAGACAGTGCACCCTAGCGCTAAGTCACCCAAGGAGTTCTCCCCTGTTTGCCAACAAACCTAAGGGGTTTGCAAAAAAACTGGGCGGGGGTTTGCCGCCCAAAATAAGCGCAAACACGCCAAGCTATCACCAGCAAAGAGCTCCAGGGATCTTAAATAGGAAGGGTCCCAGTCCAGAGTATGATTGGACTGGCTACCTGACATCCAGAAGTGGTAAAGACGGCTGTTAAATATCTTATCTAAATCATTGTTAGTAGAACTGACAAAGCAGTATTGAGACTGGAAACACAGAAAATAGTATACAATACCAAAATCATGGCCAAAAGTGAAGCCTCTGCCATATCTTCCGGAAAGAAGACTGCACCGTTATATGAACAAGTGCAATCATCACAGCCTAATGTTGTAAAAAAATAAAATACATTTAAAAATGATGCCACCCTGCAATAGACCTATGGTAAGTGCTAGTTACAAACTATCTTTCTTGCACGCAGAAATGTTTGAACTTTGTAAATGGAATTTTTTTTAATTTGTCACTATATTTAGATATTTTTCACAAATAAACAAGGATTTTAGGGACCAGCATTTCTTACTAACTTACAGTACAATGGACGACATGTAAGATTTTCGGCACCCAGACGCCATTTTTTTGTACGCATTAGTAGTGTATAATGAGCCCAATTTTGGAGTGCGCCTTATTAAAAATATAGCATACAGGGCTGCGCCGGTTTTCGGTCTGAAAGGGCGCCAGACTTCTGGTGCAGCCCCGTACATACATGTCACCCAAAATATCAAGAGAAATCAATCTATGAATCACATGGATAGGTAAAAGTATCAAAAAGTTGTTCCAAGAAAGTGCCATGTCAGATTTAAAAAAAAGGGGTTCTGTTAGGAGGTAAAAAATGGCTGTGGGTGGTAAGGGGGTTAAGGACACATTGTTGGTGTTTGTGTGTTCTCTTTGTTATTCTGTAAATTTCCTCTGGGATTTTCTGTTTTCCCACCATAAAAATATTCTGAGAGGTAAAGATCTGGAATCTAGTCATAATATTTACAGTGGGGAAAATAAGTATTTGATACACTTGTGATTGATTTTGCAAGTTTTCCCACCGATAAAAAATGGAGTGGGGGGGGTCTGTAATTTTTATCGTAGTTATGCTTCAATTGTGAGAGACAGAATCTAAAAAAATACAGAAAATCAAATTGTAATTTTTTCAATAATTAATTTACATTTTATTGCATTAAATAAGTATTTGAGGACCTACCAACCAGCGAGAACTCTGTCTCTCACATACCTGTTAGTTTTTCTTTAAAAAGCCTTCCTACTCTGCACTCATTACCTGAAATAATTGTATCTGTTTGAACTTGTTACCTATATAAGATACCTGTCTACACACTCCAACATGGACAAGACCAAAGAGCTCGGTAAGGACACCAGGGACAATATTGTTGACCTGCACAAGGCTGGGATGGACTACAGGTCAATAGGCAAGTAGCTTGGTGAGAAGGCTACCACTGTTGGTGCAATTATTAGACAATGGACGAAATACAAGATAATTGTCGATCTTCCTCAGTTTGGGGCTCCATGCAAGATTTGGTCTCATGGTAAGGATGATCCTGAGAGAGGTCAGGAATCAGTCAAGAACTACATGGGAGGACCTGGTCAATAACCTGAATAAAGCTCGGACTACAGTCTCAAAGTTTACCGTTAGTAACACACTACACCGTCATGGAGTAAAATCCTGCAGGGCACACCAACACATGACCAGGTCCATTTGAAGTTCACCAATGACCATATGGATGATCCAGAGGAGGCATGGGGAAAGGTCAAGTGGTCAGATGAGACCAAAATAGAATTTTTTGGTATCAACTCCCCTCGCCATGATTAGGGAAGAACGATGATGAGTGCAACCCCAAGTACACTGTCCCAACCATGAAACATGGGGGTGGAAACATCATACTTTGGGGGTGCTTTTCTGCAAATGGATGATTGCACCATAATGAAGGGAGAATGGATGGGGCCATGTATCATGTACTTTTGGCCAACAACCACTTTCCCTTAGTAAGAGCATTGGAGATGGGTCGTGGCTGGGTCTTCCAGCAAGACAATGACCTAATACACACAGCCCGGACAACTATGGAATGGCTCCGTAAGGAGCATTTCAAGGCCCTGGAGTGACCTACCCAGTTTCCAGACCTGAACCCAAACAAAAATCTTTGGAGGAATCTGAAACTCAATGTAGCCCAGTGACTGTCCCGAAACCCGAAAGGTATAGAGAATATCTGTGTGGTATAATGGGCCAAAAGTCCTGCTGCAAAAATGGCTTCTGTACCATATATTATGTTCTTTTTTTCTACGTAACAAGTACTTATTTCATGCAATAAAATGCAAATTCATTATTTATAAATCATACAACGTGATTTTTTTTTTAGATTCTCTGTCTCACAGTTGAAGTGTACCCATGATAAAAGTTACACACTTCTTCATTCTTTGAAGGTGGGAGAACTTGCAAAATTGCCAGTGTATCAAATACTTATTTTGCCTACTGTATGTGGCTGAGACAGGTGAGATTGGATTAGGTCCCCGATTGGGGACCAGGGCTAATGTGAATGGTGAAATCTTTTGCACGGCATTGCTGATTTATAATAGGAATAAATAAATCACTGATGAAGATTTTAAATGGAAGATATTGAGCTTTCTATTGCAAAACTTCTTATTTGATAAATAAATGATACTTAGATATTTAGACTTAATATTGAACATTACAATGCACTTAAAAACTTTTTCCTGTGACACAAAATGACATTTGCTGCTATATATATTTGTCAGCCTTCAACTTGACTCGCATAAACTACATATATTACTTTTCTTCATGTTACCAAGAGATAACTAGCTTAACACAAGATTATACCACACACTGTGGCCTCACATCATGCACAGTTTGCTAGACTCTTCAGTTCCATCCTATCCATATTTCTTGTATCTTGCTGAGCAAGAAACGGGGGTGGAGGGGCACAAACTATAAATTCATTGTAATGCAGAGACACATTGGTATTAAGGGCTCAGGACGAAACAAGAGAATGCTTCATTTTGATAGGCACAAGTCAGTGACATAGTGCTGAAGTTTATGGCACTGGCCCCCCCACCACCTACTGATTGAACAGCTAAAGCCCTTGAAGTGTCAGTCCTGGCAACATGCTGAAGTGCCAGTTCTCATATACAGGGATTAATACTTACCCATCTCTGCAGAGACATTTCAAAGTAGAAAGCAATTCATGGTCCTGCATTACGTCTGCCAAGGCTGTTTTCCATCGTCTCTTTCTGTTTATCCTGCAGGCTGGGCGTCCCTCTTGCCACATTACCAACATGAGCGGAAAAAAAAAAAGAGAAAGACAGAGAATGATATGTGACATGGAGTCATTTACACCCCTTTTAAACAGGGGACCCCCCAGGTTAAAACTAGCTGTACAAAAAAAACCAAAAAAAAACCACATCCCTGCAAATCAATGACTGAGCCCTGTGCATTTCAGCTGGTGGTAAACAGACCAGCTGCACAATAACGCACTGAGATTTCTACCAGTTTCTATGCATTACCTCTAATAGGTTTTTTTTACAGCTTTTTTTCTCTTTGGTTACTTTCAGCGCAGCTTCTAATGTTTAGAATCAAATGAAAGCACTCAACCATAAGACGCCTTCATAAATGGTGTACACTATTCTCCTTTCCCAATTTGCTTTCAAGCCTGTGATTTGGACTCCCAGTGACAGCTCTTTGTCACCTTCGGTTAAACATGTTCTTCCCAGTGTTTCAGTCAGAGAAAAATAGATTGTATTCTCTGCAGGGTGTGTGTATCCGCCTGTGGAAATGTTGGTGGCATGCCCTGTCTGCTGTTACGGGGAAACAGATTAGATCAGACTTACTACAAGAGCATTTGTGCCATGTTGCATAACAGAAAATATCAACAATTAAGAGGAGAATATTAACATTATATGATCACAGCAAGAAGATACTGGGAACAATGAAAATGAGTAAATTAAGGAAACCTCCCTAACGAAAAGCTTCTGAGCCCTGGAACAAAAGTTCTACACATGCCCTCTAATACAAATATCAGTGGCACACTAAAAACTAAGTGAAACATTAAGGTATATAGGAATATTGGAAATGTATTACTGCTAAGGAAAATATGAAAAACCTGTGACTCTTAGTTTACAGTTTTTGATCAAAGATTGTATTAAGCTCACCTCCCAATAGCGTCAAGGGGATCCCAGCACAGGTGAGTCCCTTACCACTAACATGTTACCTCACTAGGAGTCCGTTCAGACTACAACATCTCAGGGAGTGACAGGAACTTGCAATTGAACTATCCTGCACTGGTTTAAAAGAGGCGGCAGAGTGCAGCAAGCCAATGAGATTGCCATTTCTCAAATAGACTACAAAAGTTAATTAGGCTGTGCAAATCTAAAATATATTTTGAAAAACGTAAGCATAAGGTCCACATAATAGCATAAGCATTACCAAATTATACCCAATATCCATGTTTCACTAAAAATAAATGTAACTATTTTGTATTGATATGCCCATGCTTTTCAGTGTGCACCTCATGCTTACGTTTCTATATGTTACTTGCTCAGCCCACTACGTTTGTCGTCCCCTTTTTGGGAATAAACGGTGTGCACTCCGACACAGGAACCAGTTGAATCTGGCTCAGCCAGTTTATTCAGGCCACAGTAAAATTATGATAAAATAAACAAATAAAATCCTCGGGCCGTCTGGCCACTAAACTATACAAATGTAGAGACCCTCTCTAACAGTGGCCTCGGCCTATCGCCGCAGCACCATCAACACTTTACCCACGCTGGGGTCAGGCTTCTTTCCAAGCCTCCGGGGGGGAACCAGAGCCTCCCTCCAGCTCCGCCACTGCTCCACTCTCAGGCAGCAGAACACGCCCCCAGTACACCTGAAGTAGGAGGCTTTTCATAGGTCTCCAGAGAGCTACACAATATCTGGGCTGGAACCCAGGGACCTGGAATGCAGGGACAGCCACCCACCCAACACTATAGCTGTCCCAAAAGAGCCACCCCATACATTTGCTGCCTTGCAGCATTCTAGCCGCTACTGTTACGTGTCAGTAATATATAATCACTGACACACTATAGGTGGCTCTTCCCCACCGAGTCCAGGTCCTCGATGGCGCATCTGCAGAAGGACTTTAACTGTAGACCCTCTAGTGGCAGGATCACGCAACTACCAGTGGTCACACGGTCACAGTATATAGGAATATTGGAAATGCATTACTGCTAAGGAAAATATGAAAAACCTGGGGCTCTTAGTTTACAGTTTTTGATCAAAAATTGTATTAAGCTCACCTCCCAATAGCGTCAAGGGGATCCCAGAACAGGTGAGTCCCTTACCACTAACATGTTACCTTTACAAGGGTCCGTTCAGACTACAAAACATCTCAGGAGTGACAGGAACTTGCAATTGAACTATCCTGCACTGGTTTAAAAGAGGCGGCAGGAGTGCAGCAAGCCAATGAGATTTGCTATTTCTTTAAATGATACAAAAGTTAATTAGGCTGTGCACATCTAAAATATATTTTGAAAAACTGTAAACTAAGAGTCCCAGGTTTTCATATTTTCCTTAGCAGTAATGCATTTCCAATATTCCTATATACCTTGATGTTTCACTTAGTTTTTAGTGTGCCACTGATTTTTGTATGAGATGCATGCTATTGCCTTTTCAGTGTGCACCTATGCTTACGTTTTTCAAAATATATTTTAGATGTGCACAGCCTAATTGATTTTTGAAGTCTATTTGAGAAATGGCAATCTCATTGGCTTGGCACTCTGCCGCGGGGGGGGGGGGGGGGGGGGGGGGGGGGGGGGGGCCCCCCCCCCCCCTTTCCCCCCCAAACGGGCCGGGGGGGGGGGGGGAAAAACCCCGAAGGGCCCCGGCCAGTTAGGGACAGACTGTTTAAGCATGGAAGCGCAGGGTCCAAACAGGGGGGCCCTCTTCCATACCATTTTCCTCCAGGGGGCCGTTCAGTAAACATCTCAAGTGAAAACCCCGGCATTAAATTTGCAATTTTTAAAGGGGCGGCAGCGGTGCAGCAAGGAGGTGTGGTTGCCATTTAAATGTCCAAATTATTACCCTTGTCCTAAATACCCAAAAACCGTCCTAAGAGCCCATTTCTTTTTCCCCCAGTAATCCCTTTCCAACCCCTATATCCTTTTTTCCCCCAAGTTTTGGTGCCATATTAAATCCCTTGCCTTTAGTTCCCCTATGCCTCCTTACCCCAAATATAAAATTCCCCCCAAATTACCTTTACCCCATTTGAGGGGCAACCATTGGCTTGCCTTGCCCTGCCCTTTTTAAAACCAAAATATTTCTGCATTTTCCCCTTCCTCCAAAGGGGTTGCCCCCTACTCCCCTATAGTCCTGTCTTTAGGCCCCATTTTCCTGGATCCCCTTGGACCCTACATGCCCCCATTGTCCGGGGGCCCCCTTTGGGGCCCTCCCCCCCTTTCCGGGGATTGCACCCCCTTCCTGCCGGCCAAGGGCCTAAATGGCGCGCCCCTATCAGCCCCTACTTGCGCCCCCCCCGCCCCCAGCGTGCCCCCCGCATCACCCCTTACCGCCGGCTGTTTCCCCCAAGGGAAAGCCTTCCACCCCCCTCCCCCTGTACGGCCCTTGTTGCCCCACAAAACCCTTGGCGCGGGGAAAAAGCGCGGGCTGAACCGAAGGAGACCGGGCTCTTATACCCCTTGACCTAAATTCCGGGCCTAGGCCCCACTTTTAGGTAGTGGTTAATAAAAATTTTATTGCTATGGGGGGGGGCCTCTTGGCAACATAAATCCTGCAGAGGGGCCATTCCCTTTCAACCGGGGCCAAATGCCCTTGCCAGGGGGCATCTGGAAACAACTGGGCTTTTTGGCAACAAGGGGGGTTTCGGGGAACAGGGGGGCCCCTGGAACCGGGGGCCCGCAAAAGAGGAACGACTGGCAAAGAGGGTCACTGGAAACAGAGACTACCTGAAACAAAGGGCGGCACGGCAAAAAAGGGGGCACTAATGGAACATGGGGGATACATAACAGGGGGATCCCTGGCACGGGGACACATATGGCAACGAGGGGGAATATGGCCAAGGGGACTTTTGGCAACAAGGGGTATGTAGGGCCAAATAGGGGGAACCTTGAACAGGGGGGACTACCTAAACATGGGTGGATATCGGCCAGGGGGCCTTTTTACATGAAAACATTTATGGACTAATTTAATTTTTTAAAGCATATGGACGTAGATCGGGTATTAGGGGGCACTATGGAAAGGGGGGGTGTGTCACGGGGGAATATGGTAAAAATGGGCTATTGGAAAATGGGTTTTGGTAAAAGGGGGGATATTGGAAAGGGAGGGAATTATTGGTACGGGGAAATTACTCTTATACGGGAAATTCCGGGTTCATGGGGGTCAAGGGGGGGGGCTCACCGTTTCTTAAGCCTGGCTTTTAGTTGGGGTGGGTTTAGGTTTTTGGAAGTGGCCGTTCCTGAATTTGTGCCCGATCCTAGAGGCCCTTAATTTTTTCTTTTTTCGTTGGAACATCCCTGACGCTATTGGGAGGTGAGTTTAAAATACAATCTTTGATCAAAACTGTAAAACTAAAGTCCCAGGTTTTTCATTTTTCCTTGGCAGTAATGCTTTTCCAATTTTCCCTATAAAACCTTGATGTTTCACTTTTTTTTAGTGTGCCACTGATTTTTGTATTAGATGTATGCTATTGCCTTTTCAGTGTGCACCTATGCTTACGTTTTTCAAAATATATTTTAGATGTGCACAGCCTAATTAACTTTTCTACACATGCCCTCCACGCAACTGCCCAATGCCTTGAGTATAGAGTACTTAGGTTCCAAATATGTAGTCAGTGTCCTTTATTGGGGCCATGCATTGTACCAGATCTAAATGCATTGCTGCCCAGATTCTATGCAGAGTCCACATATAATGAACTGAGTCCTACTGTACTGCATGTCTTATTTCATGTTGTCTGATAAAAATCCTGATCCCTAGAACTATGATGGATTTCCTTGCCCTATGCAGCAATTTGTGCCCCCTGCCCGTTACCAGTTCCTATCTGGTACCTTATGACCAGACAACAGTTTTTCATTTAATTTGATCAGGCGCCAGGCAAGAGCTCTGCCAATACTACCATGATGGCACACCTGTCTAAAACATGTTTCACATCTTAGTAGCCTGAAGGCATCTGGTGCCTTAAACTCCATCCATTAAGTAGGCCACACTTTAAGGGTATGTTCACATGATGTATTGCGGCGCGTACAGTACATGCCGCAATACCTTGTGTGTCTCGGGAGCTCGCGTACTCCCAAGGCACGGGAGGTTTGGCAGCCCGCCAGCCCCATAGACATGCATTACTTATGTCACTTATCTCCCCGTGCCTACAATACGTTCGTACTGTACGAGCAGGGAGAGGACGCATAATCCATAGTTCTCTATGAGGACTGTGGATTACCGTAATTTCGGCATGCATCTCGCCTGTATTAGAGCGCCAATACATGGTGAAATTCGCCATGTGAACATAGCCTAAGATACACAGGAGACTTAAAATGTTTGTCAGCTCTTAAAAAAACAGAAAAGTAATGGGTATTTCCTTACAATATTTTAGTACTATTATATCAACCTTTCGATTGTCCCTCCATAGGTTTCAACCTCTTATGCCCACAATATTGTGACAATTTAGCATATGATAAACATATTTACACCTGGTACACAGTCAGGAGGCCATGTATGAAAACTGTCTTCATTTGAGACTTTCTTTATTGCCCATAGCAACCAATCAGTGTTCCCTTTTAATTTTTCAGAGCACTATATGAAATGAAAGGGGCACTCTGATTGGTTGCTATGGTTTCACCCAAAGAAAGTCTTAAAACCTTTGACCAGGGGTTTTAAAAACTGCGGCCTTCCAGCTGTGTGGAAACTAAACTCCATATGCCCATAGATTATATAACTGCATGATGGGAGTTGTAGTTTCCCAACATCTGGAGGGCCGCAGTTTAAAGACCCCTGACCTAGATAGTTTTCATGCAGCTCACCAGAGTACACAGCACAGATGGCGTATTAGTATCATCATGCTGCCTGCATGGACTGATGACCCTGTGCAGGGCAAAAACGGAGAACATCAGGAGCTTCAGGCAGCGAGGGAAATGTGAGTACTGTTAGTATTTTTAATTATCCCTCTCTACCTGCTGAGGGACATAGAACCTGCCTATATACCTACTGGGGGACCTATTTACTGGCAGGGGGACATATACCCTGCCTATATACCTACTGGGGGATCTATAACCTCCCTATATACCTGCTGGGGAACCTATAACCTACATATATACCTACTGGGGGACCGTTAACCTGCCTATATACCTGCTGGGGGACCTAAATCCTGTATATATATCTACTGGGGGACATATAACTTACTGGGGGATCCTAATACCTATACTGGGGGACATATAACTTACTGGGGCACCCTATTACCTATACCGGGGACATATAATTTACTGCATTGTGAAGTTGCTAACAGTCGTTAAGCTGGTTGTTAAGGCCTCAAGTTGACTGATAAGAGCTTAGCAATCAAAATCTGGGTCTATAATATATAGGTATTGGGTAGAACTGAGTTAAATATATTAGTCGGGCCCTCTAAAACCATTCCATTTCTCATGTGACCCCATGGGAAAATTAATTGCCCACCCCTGGTCTATTAGGCTGTATTTATATAAAATAATATGTTGTGTATGAAAAACGCCATACAAATAACTATAAAGACAATTTTCTATAGATATAAGGAGTAAAGGTTATGCACACCAAAAAAAGGAGGGAAAGAGGTGGGTGCTCAAGTTGAGATGGTCTGGCAGATGCGTATTATGAAAGCAACGGCACACCGATCGAATGCACTGAAAGACATCAATTTATTTAGAAATGGTAATCAGAAGGATTTACCAAAAAGCCATATATATTTTATAATATATATATATATATATTATATTTTATATAATTTTTATATATATATATTATATATGGTAACAATCACCAAGTATATAGATTACTGCCTGAGATTAATGAGAAATACAAATGTTAAAGATATATGACATGGTGTGTATTTCAATTTTTTCGACACATGGTTTAAACGAAAATTTTGGGGAATATGTCAGTACGGGGGTATATAACAAGAGGCTATGCAGGTCCAGGCTCTGCAGGGAACAACTATGTAGTAATGTCATCTATAGATGCAATGGAGAATGGGTAGCCTAGTAACTGAAAGTGTACTGAAGCTCCAGTTTCCCCTATGCCTAGGGTGATAGGTGAAGTTGGGTGGCGATAGAGTGATAGGTGGAGATGGCAGGGGTGATAGTTGGAGGTAAGAGGGGTATAGGGCAATCGCTGGAGGTATGGAAGCTATTGGGTGCTAGGTGGTTGTGAGGAGGCCATGGGGTGCTAGGTGGAGATGGGGAGGATAAGTGTTAATAGGTGGATATGGGGGCTATTGGGTGAAAAGTTCAGGTGGGGGGGCTATAGAGTAATAGGTTGAGGTTTATGGGCTGATAGATGGGGGTTGTATTTTGTGTTGGCACTAGACCGTATAACACAATGGTAGGGCAGGTGGGAGAGGGGGTACCGGCTACAGCTTACAGACACAATCTTCTGGGGGGAAACTGAGAACCAACCCCCTGGAGATTGTGTTGTAGCCTGTAACCCCCAGGATCATATTGTTCAACCGCACCCAAGAAGTTTTAGGGAAGCCAGATTCAGGGGGTGATGGAGGAGTTTAGTCTGACAGTTTTTCTGTTTTTTTTATTTTTTAAGTTTTCCCTCCTTTGGGCATGGGGATTAATTGGTTGTCAGACCAGGATTGGATCTATTTCTTTAATAAAATGGTTAACTAGGACTGGTTTATTTAAATAAAGCTTTTTTTTTCTCTTGTTTCTGTGTTTTGTTTTATTATTTAATTCCGTTTTTAGAAAGGGAGGAGCTGGGGAAAAACCTTTCCCCATATAGTATGGGGTTAGTGACAGCCATCGGTGGTTTTTGGCACCCAAAGGCTGACAGTAAAAACCTTTTACTATTACCCCAATACCAAACACACCAGGGGTACTGGGAAGAGCCAGGCTACCATCAGAAGCAGGCCCTCTAATGTGATGGTCCACATCTTGGGCAGCTGGGGACTGATATTTTTAGGGTGGGAAGGGACCAGTATTCATTAAACTTTGCATCCTATTTTCAGGCTGCAGTTGGCGGTTTTACCTAGGTTGGTTATGAAAAATGGGGGATTTTTTTAAATCATTGTTTATTGAGAAATCTAGAAAAAAAAATAAATTTTTAAAAAAAAACACTGCGTGGGTCCCCCTTCCTTTTTTCTAACCAGCCCAAAGGGAAAACCCGACGCTGAAAAGGGGAAGGGCCCTGGATATTTGCTCCTTCTCCTAAAAATACCGCCCCCCGCCCCCCCAGAAGTGGGGCCATCCATTTGTGACCCACTTATGCGGTTTTCCCGGCTTTTCCAGTACACCTGGTGCTTTGGGTATTGGGGTATTAGTGATGACGAAATACACCGTGGCGCACCTGAATGATGCAATGGAGGGCCCCTCTGTAGAGGCCTTAATCTAACGGGGAAAAAAAATAAATACAGGGGGAAAAAAAAAAAAAAAAAATTGCCAACAACCCCTCATTAAACCATTTTATTAAGAAAATAAATGAAAATGTTGTCCAAGTATCCCAAATCTTTCCAGTCCAAAAGAAAAACTTGAAAAAAAAAAAAAATGAACCCTACAAAAACCCCTAGGGAAAAGGGCAAACCCAGTTTTTCCCCGACACTGAATAGACTATCCAGTGCCCTGGAAAGCTTGGTGACATTCGCCACAGCAGAATGCTGGGTGTCTCCCTATAGGGGTTGGTTCCGGGTCGCGGTCCCCCCCACTTAAAATAGCCTTTTTCCCCCTAAAACCCCTCCCATTCCGAACACCCCTCCCCCCACTCTAAACCTTTTTCCCCCCATTCATCCACCCCCCCCTAAAAAAGGTATGTTCAATAATGCTTTTTGGAAGTGTTTTGAGCGGATTCAGCTTAAAAATCTGATCGGAATGCCCAATTTGACTGAACCCGCCTTACTTTGTTTGCTAAGGAAAATCAGCTTTGTTTTTAAACAATTCTGATTTTCCTCCGTGATTTGTTTAAGCGCTGAAAATTTCCAACACTTGAAAAGAATTGACATATCATTTATTGAAGAGGATTCCGCACTGCATATTATAACACATAGGAGGCTGAAAATCTGCCTCTGAAAATCAGCGTCAAGTTCTCGACTGCACTTACTGGCACAGATTTTTCAATGAGGATATGACACTCATTCAATGCTGAAACTTTAAGCAGTTGCATGAGCGTACCCAAACCCACTACCCCCACTGTGAACCCCATCGTCCCGCCTATTACCTACCTCTCCCTCTATTACCCACCTTCCTCACTCTGCACTCTCCCTCTATAACCTACTTCCCAATCTGAAAACACTCCACCCCTGTTCTAATTTTCCCTGCTCTAATTCCCTCCTGCTCTAATTTCCTCCTCCTGCTCTAATTCCTCCTCCTGGTCTACTAATCCCCCCTGCTCTAATTCTCTCCCCTCCTACTCTAATTCCCTCCCCCAGCTCTGACACCAGTGGCTCTAATTCACGCCCCTGCCTCCCTCCCTGTTCCCCCCTTCTCTCAACCCCGCTGCTCTAATTCCTTCTCTGCTCTTATCATCTCTGCTCTAAACCCCCAATGCTCTTAAACCCCGCATGTTGATCCCCCTGCTTAATTTCCTCCCCCTGCTCTAATTCCCCCGCTCTGATCCCGTAGTTTAAAACCCCCCCCCCATCTTACCCCCTCCTCCTCTGATCCCCCCTACTCTAATTGAATCCCCCGCTCCTGAGTCTGCTCCATACCTGCACCACCTACCTGACAGGCAGAGGTACACATCCTAGGCATTCGTCTAGCACTGCCTACCCGTCGCCCCGGCCCTACTACCAGTTACCATAACATTGGACCTATGGTGAACAAATTATACTGCAGAGAGGGCATTGTGTCACCGGGCAGGTAAATTAATCTC